>ML807136.1:51367-93006 GCA_009831015.1 Picea engelmannii
AGCATGGGTCAGATGGTTACATTTGGGAGAATATTGCTACAACACCACCCAACATATGTCCATTGGCATGTCACCCTTCAGAGATTTATATAGCTATGATCCTTTATCATTTGTGGAGATTGAATTTGGTGACAGCAGGGCTCCTATGGTACAGGATTGGATACAACAGAGCCAAGACATTCTCAGGGAATTGAAGGATCATTTACAGAGGGCACAAAGCCAGCAAAAGGTCCAAGCAGACAAGCACAGAGTTGATCGTACCTTTGAGGTTGGTGATTTAGTCTATTTGAGGTTGCAACCATACAGGCATGCCTCCATTAAATGAAGCGGAGCGGAGAAACTGTAGCCATGTTTCTTTGGACTTTACAGAGTCAGCAGGAGGATAGGGGCAGTAGCTTATGAGCTAGAGCTTCCACAGGGTAGCAAAATTCACAACGTCTTCCATGTCTCATGCCTTAAGAAATTCCTCGGTCAACACGTCAGGACTATTGAGGCATTACCTCCCATGGATGAGGAGGGAAAACTTGTTTTTATTCTATGGGAGGTGTTAGAAGTCCGAGAGAAGAGGCTCTGAAACTGAAGCATCAAGGAGTATCTGATCAGGTGGAAGAATTTACCCATTGAGGATGCCACTTGGGACCAGGAGCACGTGGTTAGAGAAGCAGGTTTGGAATTGCTTGAGGAAAATCAATTTCAAGTAGGGGAGACTGTAATGTCCCCCACCTCTTTGAGAAGTGATGAGGAGACTCAGTGGCCTGGGCACCCCCACTAGGTCATAGTCTCACACTGAGGGGGGGAAAAGTCAAGAAGTTAAAAGTTATATTTTTAAGTTGACTTAAGAAAGGAAAAGGATAAAGGAGTAAAAGATAACTCAACAAAAGAATAGAATATTAACCCTGGGAGTTAACCTAACTCAATAGAGAATTATAAGGAAAAGTATAAGCAAGAGGCTGGGGCGCACCTATTACTCATTCTGGTTTTGGATTAGCATTTGCTATTGCTCTTGAGCATTCAGTTTGGGGGTTTTGCTGTACAAACCCTTGTGAGAAACTCAGTGGTGAAATATACACTCACCTTGTTCCACAGCTTGGTATCGGGGATGAAAGACTCCTCCACACCATTCTAGTCTTAGCCCATCTCTGTCTAGCACTTCAGAAGGTAGCAAGCCATACTATTCTTCTGTTTCCAGCAAGGGCGCACCATCATCTAAAGGGAGGTTCGATCCAGCTTATCCTGAGGGCCTGGGGCCATTCCGACAGTTTGGTTTTGTTTGCAGGGGTAGGACCATCCATTTGAGGGCTTTTCTAGAGGGTTATCATCATTCTACATTTGTCTGCAGATTGGGATGTTTTGGAGCCATAGGGGATGTCCTGTGATTCAGTAAAACCTAGATCTAGGGAGATCTCCTTGAGATCTGAGTCTGAAACTTCTCCCATGAGATTCTCATAGCCGGATCTATATTATTGGAGAGTTTCAGAGCATTTGGAGGCTTCCTTCATCAGGGCCAAACTAGCTAGGGTTTCAGTTATCCAGTGGGGCACACTATTCAGTGGATGAATTCAGATCTACAGGGTTTGAGAGTGGATTTGGGAATTTGGACATCTGGGTTGTCTTTACAGTTGCCTGATCTATCATTTGGCATATTTCTTGGGATGATTGGACACTTTTGGTAGCAGGGCTGAATTATTGAGGGCTTCAACATTCTAGCAGGGCGTGGCACTTTCCATCTTGGAGGTTGAGCATTAGTACAGCTCAAATCTATTTGATTCAGTCTTCATTGTATATCCAGCCTTTGGAGGCTTATTTTGTATTGTCGGGAGCATTTTGTAGCATCTCATATCTATTACTTGTACGACCATCTGAGGTTTATGCCAGATCAACCATCTATTGTATTGATCTTACATTGCTCATAATAAAAAGGTCAGATCTTTGCTTGTGCTTNTACATCTTGAATATATTGTGATCTTCATGTGTTGATGAATCTTGTATGCACTTAATAACTCAATAAATACCTGCACATCAATAGATCAGTAGTAGTTAGTGATTCCAAGAAAGAATTTGGCTTGGGATCATTACATTATTTCACAGAGACAGATCAACGGTCCGCTTCAGACTTTACACTCATCCTTTCACTGCTAAATATGAAGGCTATGACTTAATCATGTGTTGAGATGGATGGTTGTTGTAATTTCGGCACTTTTCCCTTCGGGTTTTCATGATTTCCAGCATGTCAATTCTCCCAAAGCTGTCGATGTCCCTTTCGGAATTTCGGCGTTTGGGACTTCGGAGGTTTCAAATAAATGTTGTTGCATTTTCCTATGGAGTGATCACCTACTGTGTGAGTCATCAACAATGGATACTGCTTGTTGTCGGTTAACGTTTCCACTTACACTATCCTTTCACTAAGTAGATCGATGGTTGAGGATGCTCGCAAAGTGATTTCAATATCAGACGTCTCGTGTCCACTTTGGGACTCCGGCATTTGGGATTTCAGGACATGGGGAAAGTACTCATGGTATACCTCCCAACGTAAAACTCCTGGAGTGACGTAAGTTTTTTACGTCACTTGATGATGTGTCACGAGCCGAGTAGTTGCCACATGTCACTCTGATTCATGATTTTCACCTACCAGAAATGTCGATTCATCTTGACACTTTTCATTCTTTTACTGTGCCATGTTTCCTTGCTGATGTGGTCTATTGACTAACATTTATGATCCAATGGTCCTCGGATGTCCTCTAAATCCGACAGTCCTTATTCACTTCGGATTTTCGGGCTCCGGGTATTTCAAATCTCAAACTGACGGGGTGTAAGTTCCTCGCTTCATTATGCTTGAACTGAATTATGTTCATTGATCACATTGTTTATATTAACATTTCAATCTATTCTGCAATGCATCTCTTGTAGCTTTATCATGTCCTTCCACTTTAACACAATTTGACGACTGACGAGTATCGTATTTAATCCGACGACGGACGGGTATTCGTCTAATCCAAATATCAACCTTTTAGCCCCGCTTATACTATCCTTCCACATTGAGATGATATAATGGCTGTTGATATTATTAAAGTATATCAACAGTCAATGATGACTACGGAACTACAATTTACGAGTGATTTAATTTTCCTTTCAATCTTCGCAATCTATCCCTACCGTAGATTTTGCGATTACGCATCTGATGGTCACAATTTGATATGGGTTTCATTCGTGCCATACCTACTAATTTTCAACACGTCAATCTCTTCTGAGCTTTGATTTCTGGTTTTTCTAACCCTCCCGAGCTTTTATCATTGGATTGTTGATCCTATCGTGATCAACAATAGTCACGAATTTCTTCAACTTTAAGGCGATGTTCTTCTGTCGATTCCTTTTCTTCCAGAGATTGACCTCGCTGCTCTACTTACTATGTCTGTTGACATCAATGACAACACTTGAATGAAAATTTGCCCAGCAATATCCCCCTTTATCATTGAGGGAAACACACCAACTTTATTCACAATCTCCCATCTGCGGTAATGCCTTTGTCCTCTGAAGTTACTCTCCCCCTTTGGCATCAATGGAAAAGTGTTTCTTCTCCAATGATCTGTCTGTATAAATATTTATTTGACCATTGGTAACACCTCCTACAATCACACTTTTCCCATCATAACTGAATGACTCCTTCTGGCGTTGATTTCTATCTCCCCCTGAATAGGTGCCAATTGATGCATTATTTTCTTGAGAGATTTAGGTAGGAATAAGGATTACTCCCAATTTTTGCCTAAGGTATTCAAATTCATCTTTGCTTAAGGGTTTTATAAAAATATCTTCCACATGTTCTTGTGTTGGAACATACTCCAATTTAATATTTTTTTTTTCATCCTGATCTCTTAGATAGTGATACTTTATGGGAATGTGTTTCGATTTTGAATGTTGGGCAGGGTTCTTAGAGAGACTTATCGTTCTTGTATTATCATAGTGGATAGTAGTGGGTTCTTCAAATACTATTTTGATGTCTTGTAGAGTTTGTTTCATCCATTCCACTTTTGTGCAACATTCTGTTGCTACAATATACTCAGCTTCAGTGCTAGATAGAGAAATTGAGGACTGTTTCTTGCTTATCCAAGCAACTAGTGATTCTCCCAAAAAGAATGCTCCTCCACTCGTACTTTTTCTGTCATCTATACTTCCTTCCTAATCAACATATGAATAGGATTTTAATGTGAATGAGTCCTTGCTAGGGTACCACAAACCAAGATCCTCGGTTCCTTTCAAATATCTAAAGATTCTTTTTACAGCTTGAACATGGCTCTCCTTTCATTCTGCTTGGAATCTAGCCACCATCCCAACATCTTGCTTGACATTAGTTCTGCAAGCTATTACATAGAGAAAAATGCCAGTCATTGATCTGTAGTGTTTTGGATCTATAGTTTTGGACTCGTCATCCTTGCTTAATTTTCATCCAACTGTCATAGGTGTACTAACAGGTTTGCATTCTTCCAACTGAAATATTTTAAGCATATCTTTTTTTTTTCTTTGTAAGTAAGTATAGTATATTATATTAAAAAGCTCTCATGAGCATGGTAGCAAAACAAAGTACATGATGAACATAATGAGATAAGGGACTGCCCCAACAGAGGGGAAACCAGTCCCTGAGCTCATAAGTATCAAGCTGTTCAATTATTCTAAAGCCCATAGAGGTCATACTGTTTGTACCTTCAATCTTGACAAAAACCAATAGGGAATTGACAATATAAACAGTCATTTGCAAACTTAACTTAAAAGCTAGACATACGGAGAATAATCGGGCCGCATGGCCTGGATGTCGTCTGTCAATGGCTCCTCCTCTATGGAAGTGATCTGGTCGGCCCAATTCTTGTCACCTTCCCCTTCGGCCACTGTGTTAGCCGCTTTACTGCTAGAAGTTGCGCCCATATCTGTACCCTTCGTTGCGCCCATAGCTGAATCTTCCTGGGGTGCTCTCGAGTCCTGGACTGGAGAGTCCTCTTTCTGTCGCGGGGTCAGGGAGTCTTGTAGGGAGGCGAGAGTACTGAGGAAGAGATCGATCTTGTCGTCCGTTTCCTGGAGGCGGAAGTTGAGGTCGTCCACGCTCTGGCGAATGCCGAACACCAAGTCATACAAAACCGCCATGCTGTCCCAGAGCTGCGCTGGAGTGGAAGCGTCCCGGGGAAGAGGTCCAGTGCCTCGCGAAGTCTGGAGAGGATTCGACTCAGGGTGCAGTGGAGGCATAGGAGAGTCGCTTGGTGGCCGAGGGGGGGGAGAGGCAGCATAGGGAACCAACACCCACGAGGGGGAGTGAGCATACTCCATGCTGCGCGAGGTAGAAGAAAAGTGGCCAGAAGAACTGCAGGAGGATTGGCTGCGAAGGGAGGAGCTCAAAGAAGATGAAACAGAGCGTGACCTGGAGGGACGCCGAGGCTTCCATGGCGTGCCTCACCTTGGCCGTCCCCAAATGCGCGGCATGGTGTTGGAACTCCTGTAGTCAAGGGCGAGAGGGTGCCCTCTGTGGCAGCGCAAGAGAACAGAATAGACAGAGCCGAGAGAGAGCTGGTGCCAGTGCAGAGCTCGCTCTGCCACCAACCAGCGGCAAAAAACATGAACCATTACCATCGATTGCCAAAAATGAAAGCCGAACGCAGCGTTAAATGGCGCATTAACACTCATTTGCAGTCGGTTTACGGAGCATTTAAGCTTCGGGGGGGAGGCACGAGCAGTTCACGTGCCCCCACGTCGTGGATCCCGTCACCCTCCTCCGAATACTGCCGCGTATCCCGCACTAACACCCCATCCAGGTGATTTTAAGCATATCTTTAATATACTTAGAATGGTGAATAAAGACTCCCCTTTTGCACTGTATTATTTGTAATCTAAGGAAGAAATTCAGTTCCCCAAGCAAAGACATTTTAAATTCTTGCTGCATCATCCTAGCAAAGTCCTTACTCATTTTTTCATCATCAATACCAAATATAATATCATCAACATACACTTCCATAATGATCATGTTATTTACATCAATTTTACAATAAAGATTGTTGTCTGTTGATCCCCTTTTTAGGCCCTATTTTTGTAAGAAATAATCTAGCCTTGCATACCATGCTCTAGGTTCTTGTTTTATCCCATAGAGTGCTTTCTTTAGTTTACAGACATAGTCCCCTTTGTTGGTTAATTGGAACCCTTCTGGTTTCTCAATATAGACTTCCTCTTCTAAACTTCCATTGCGAAATGTTGACTTGACATCCATTTGGTACACTTCAAATTTTCTATAGCTGGAGAAAGCTAAGAACATCCTAATTTCCTCTAATCTGTCCACATGTGAAAATATTTCTTCATAGTCTACTCTTTCAACCTGAGCATACCCTTTACATACCAATCTAGCTTTTTTCTTGATTACTTTCCCATCTTCATTCATTTTATTTTTATATACCCATTTATTTCCAATGACATTTTTGTTTTTTGGTCTTGGAACTAGTTCCCAAGTTTGATTTTTTTCAATTTGGTCCAATTCTTCATTCATAGCTTTGATCCAATTCTCATCTTTACATGCCTCTTTGATTGAGCTAGGCTCAACATGTGAAAACAATGCTATTTCTATTTGATACAGTAGTTGTCTTCTTGTGTGCGCTCCATCATTTATATCTCCAATAATCAGTTCTTCAGGATGATTCTTTTGAGTAATTATTGATGGTGTCTTTGTATCTCTTCTTGGGAATTCTTCTCTTATCTCTCCATATTGACTATATTATTCGCTTTCAGTAGTGTCCATATCATCCTGTTCCCTTTCTTTTTCATTCTTTTCTACTTCTTCTAGTTGAGTGTTGAATGTATCATCATCATCTTCTTCATCTTCATTTTTAGGTATGGTCTCTTAATTTTTGATTCTTATCATTTTTAGGTCATCCACCTGTTGGCAGCCAATTCAATTTTTTCTATTGTCCTATAAGCTTCCTACACCTATGTCTTCCGAACTTCAAATTTTCGTCGCATTTTTCAAATAGACGATATTTTCATTTCTTGCAACACTTGCAAATTTGTCTCCATTAAGTTTTCACGACTATAAGCATGAAAACTTCTCCTCTCGAGGTCACATTTCGATCACTATCTGAATTGTCGCCATCTTTTTATCGATATTTTCTATGGCACTTACCTTTGGTTTATCGTTATGTGGCTGAAAGGATTTTCGAACTATGCCTATTTGGACATTCTTATATTGATTGCATAACTTGATTTTATTAAACTTGTGAGGCATTGAGCATATAGATTTATATTTTTGTGACTTGCCTAACCATTGAATTGCATAGGGGTCATGATTTATTTTTGTTTTTATATATAATGTGATCCTTATTGTTTATCTTTTATGGCTCTTGGTTTGTCAATTTTATGAGTATCGATTGGCACAATGGTTTAAAACTTTTGATTTATACAATGGCGCATGGTTAACACTCGGTGTTGAATATTCATGGTTTAAAAACTACAGTTGTTTTGGCGTGTTGGCATAACACTCACCATTTGATTCTTTGGTTGACCAAATGATATGCTTTTTGAGCTATGCTATGATTGATTGAACAGATGTGGAATTTGCCGGTTGTACTTCACCATAACTATTTTGCATGGCGATGAATAACTCCACCACCCTCGCATGCGCACATTAATGCTTTCCCCCTTTGATCGTTCATTGCTGTTAGACTGAATAACTCTGCTCCTATGCATTGGTGAATTCGAACCAAACCCTTACCATGTGCTTGATTCATGGCACCAGTCGTCCAAGCTGAACCCAATGGGAGCCAAACTCTGTTGATGTTTGACAATGCCCATGGTGACCTCGAAGAAAATGGGTGGATTCCATTTATACAAAGATCCGAGGGTTTTAACCTCTGCGTAGCTCGACAATTTGCTTTGACCTTTGATGGCTGTCGAGCCAAGGTCAGTGATATTCAATTGGAAGTTGATGAATATTTTATCAGCCTCGCTACGGGTTTGCCTGCCACTAGACAACGATGGTCCAAGAATTGGAAAGTAGAGGAGGTCCCATGGACACTGCTCTTCCAGTCGCGTAAAATCACCTCCTATGATAAAGGTATACCATGTGACCATGATTAAACAACGTTGGCACGATTTATTGATGATAATCAAACAGTTTATCACCTGTGAGGGTTGGTACGGGTTTGTGTTCTTACACCACCTTCGTTTGCTTATGGTTTTTATGGGTTATCAACTCAATATGCCCTATTATTTGCATAGAAGCCTGTTTAAAATGTCAAAGAAGTACAAAATAAATCAGGCTGATAGTAGCCTTTTTCATTTTGGGCTGGTTAAGCTTATTGTTGTTTATCATTTGAGTCTGCACGGGGATTGTTGGAGCAATTTCGTGGCTCGCAATGGTTTCGGGGATTCAAACCTTACACAGGTCGATAAACCAGTGGTGAGCGAGGTCAAGGTTGTACCTCCAGTACCCTACCATACCCTACTTCCCAAACCATTGGCCAACCTTCCTACCGACCTACCCCACACTGTGACTAAGGGTGTTGACACTGTTAAGCCTATGGGCAAAAATACCAAGGCAAATCTCACTGCAAACGCCAAAGGGAAAAATAACGCACGTTTGATTTCACGAATGGAAAGAAATAAGCCAAAACCCCCTGTCGATCTTAACCCTATTGTGTTGAGTGAGGACTCCGATTCAGAAGTGGAGGGTTTCTTGGCTAGCGAGTACCCCTATTCGAAAGATCTGTGTGCCGAAACCTTGGATGACTTTGTGTCAAATATACCCCCTTGCCTACAGGACGACCCTAACTACCTAGGCATTAAGTTTCCTTGTGAAGCCCCCAGTCATTTATCCAAACCCTCTCCTGCTCTGTCTAAACCTACGGTGCCACCCTGTGATCAATGCAGTTCGTCATTAGAGAGATATTATCTGGATGTTCCGATTCTCTAGTCAAGGATTCAATCTTTGGAGGACCAGGTTGCACTGCTTACCAGTCAAAAGGCCAAGATTCAAGCCAATGATAAGAAACAAAAGACGACAGGCTCGATCTTGTTTAGAAATGTGGAATCAGCCATGGCTGTCGTGAATTCTAAATTGGCATAACTAAGCAGCCTCATCATCACACAGGTATATTTTGATATCACTTGTTTATGTAACGATTCAAATGCAGTTTCAAACAGTTCTGTTTATAGCATTGAATGGATCTGTTACATTGTATGCATTCTATACATAGCTTTGCTTTGACTAAGTGGAAGTTCGTTTTCCCAGTTTAGCTTTTCTTAGATTTTCATTGATTTGATTGATTTTAGTGTGGATTTGATTTGTTTGATTGAGTTAAAATGGATGCTTTGTTGTCAATTGAAGTCGTTTGCATCTATTTTAGACAGGCGCTGTTTCTCATATTCAATTTTGAACGCAATCATATTTCGATTCGATTTCGTTATAATGCATATTCTATGATTGATAACAATTTCGATGAGGTTAATTGTTACAGTTTGTTGTGCCATTATGATTTTTAAAGAACAAGATTTCAACTCAAATCATTTCCAATGTGACTCTGTTTCTTCGGAAACAATGCTATTTATTTTAAGCCTGTACCAAGGCGCTCAAATCATAAAATATATTTAATTCATAATGAGTATGCTAAAAACCCAGCCGATTAATTCGCATTGGTTTACTGTTAGCTAGACCATGTTATCAGTTGGATTCATATTTGCGACAGATACTCTGTTTGAATTTGATTTGTAAAATGAGATTGCTTATATCCGGATTCACGATTTGTTTCTATGTTAAACTCGGTTATGATTCGTTTGAAATCAATGATTTCGTTCAAAACCAATCGAATTTATTTGCCCATTTTACAATAAGCAATTATCACTTATGTCGATTCTAATCAAATTCAAATTATTCTGGTTACGATTTTGTATGAGTTGATTCTAGTCCCTGTTCGAATTGGTCTACCTTTCGCGTGCATCATTTAATGTCATGACAGTTATAAAAATTTTAAAACGATTATGTGTTGATCAAATCGTATCTCCTGTTGTTGGAAAAACACAACGTTTTCTTGTCATCTGTTTGATTGCATTTCTTTTCGAATTGGATATGAAGCAATTTTTAAAACTGTTTGGTTCTGTCTACCCGATTACAATCGAAATAGAGTATGACTATTTCTCTATTCGGTTATTGAAATATGATTCTATTGGATTGCAAATGATATAACATTCTCAAATGAAATGATTTTTTATTGGTTGTTAATTCAATTTGATTTTATTAAAAAGATTTGATTCAATTTCCATTTTGATCCTGTATGTTATTTTAGACTAGCTACAGAATCAGATGATTCTATAGCTAAGTCTATAGAATTAGATTTTTATTGTTTTGCTAATAAAATATCTTTCTAACTTGTTATTTTTGGTCCATTGCAGATGAATTCGAAATTGCATTGGATTTGATGAGTAGTTAGGGGATATTTGAGATATTTTGATATCATTTTAGTTTCCTAGTTTAGTTGATCTTGGGAATAATCTTCCCAGATTATGTAAACAGTTTGATAACTTCCACAGGGAGGTTTTACCCTGTGGGAAAACTTATAAATACTTATTATTTCTGTAATAATGATCATCCTCATTCGTGGGAGAACAAGGATATGGAATTTTAATACAGATTGAGACAGAATTTGATATTCTGCTACAGCTTTAGCTTTTCATGATATCAATATTTTGTTTTATGTTTATGTGTATCTATTTGCATTTGGTTAATGACTACTTTAGCTATCTTAATATTTTTGCAAATGATATGATTTAATCACTATAATCCATATCTGATTTCTTCCAGTGTTTAAAAAACATAGAAATTGCTTAATTCAGTTTGTGAATGGCAGATTTCTCTTCTTCATAAGTTGAATTATTAAGTATAAGTTTTTGCATAACATGTTTCTCTTATTGCAGAGATTTATAAATCATATAATTGTTATGATTTTTTATGTCTTGTTTGTCCTGTAAACAAATTCAAAGAGCAGTGCAGCCTATCGTTTACGAAAAGCTTTTGGATTATCCGGTGCGAGTTTCCTTCCTCCGACCAGCTTCGAAGTCATCATACACAGGACAAATTTGGAGCATTTCCAGGTCAGTTTGTCATTTGTTTGTTTAGTGTATTTGTTAGTATTTAGTTAGATATATATGTAGTTAGTATATTAGATCGTTTAATTTCAGTGAGTTCTATTTCTTGTTCCTAAAATTATAAAAATCAAAAAATATCTCTAGCTGTCTTAGGGCAGAAATCAAATGAGTTTTACAGGTTTTATTCAAATCTGCAAGTTGTAGATATTGTATATTTGTGAATAAGTTGTAATTCAATTAGTAATTAGATAATCAATTATTAAAGTTAGTGTAATAGTAATTAGTAGTTTGTATATAGAATAGTTAGAGTAGTTTATATTTAGTTTTAGTTTAATTTAGTAGTTTTGTTTTAATTAGATTAGTGTATTTGTTTGTTTTTAGTTAATTTGTTTTATTAGTTTTAGTTAGTTTAATTTGTTTAATTTGTTTTAGTTAGATTAGTTAGTTTAGATTAGTTTTCTCTTTGGTTTTCTTAGAACCTTAGAATGGCCAACGGAGCCGTTAAACCTGTCAGGGTGGTTCATTCCAAATGGCTTGGGTTATTAGACAACTCCGGATTGGTTCCACTCTTCCAGTTAACGGACGGTCGATTTCACCCGTCAACAAATTGCGCTAGAAGGAGGGCCTGAACTTAATTAATGGCACGAGGAGGTCGCAAGACTCCTCCCCCCCCTGATCACTCACCTATAGTGACTAGAATCCATTCACAAGATAATATTCCCCCTCAAACAACAACTACTTCAACTGAAGATCCGCAGACCACAGTTGAGCTAGCAACCCCTAATCCTACAGGTGGTGACACACAAGAGATTATCCGCCGGTCTCTTCTTAAAACACATAGTGCCTTAGCTCGTCTTAGGCAACCAAACCGTCCGTGGGGTCAACCTTTAGACTTTTCTGATATCAGAGAACAATTAGGTGACATTAACCTCACTATGAATCCTACAGATCCAAACACAAATCCTGCTGCAGGAGGATCTGGGATACCTCCTTCACCACCTCCCTCATCTCCTTCTTCTTCATGAGGAGATTCCTCTTCTAACGAGGGCAATTCACCTTCTCGGCCTTCCACACCCACTACCCCAATGGAAAATTAGAACAACCCTGCTAGACCCTAGTTGGACCAGGATGTTGTAGCTGTACCTGGAGCCCAGCACCCTTTACCTAAGCACCCAGAGAAATGGCTTCCCAAGTTTGATCCTGATTCAAAACAAATAGCTGAGATCATATCAAAAAATTTATGTTAGCCATTAGACTCCGCAATGTTGAACATGAAGACGTTGTCTGTAGGTTGTTCCCTTACACTTTCGAGGGTAATGCATCCACATGGTACTTTTACCAACAACCCCATACCATAGTGTCTTGGGAAAAGTTTGAGTCATGCTTTTTGGAAAAATTCAGAGATGGTAAACCCCCGGAAGTCTTAGTCATAGATCTTTCAAGCTTAAAAATGAACCCAAAAGAAAAAGTTAAAGATTTTAATCAAAGATTCTTAACGCTTAAAAATTGAATCCCTACAGATTCTATGCCTGCTGAGAGTCTTGTAATAGCTTACTACACTAAATCTTTACATCAAATTATAGCTATTTGGGTTAAATGAACTAAAAAGGCCACGTTGTTAGAAGCCTTCGAGGAGGCTAGTCAGATTGAAAAATATATACTTAGTCTTAAGGACTCTTCTAGCAACGAAACTGAGACTGTTTCTTCTTCAAAAAAGAAGATTGAAATTCTCCCCAGACCCACACAAAGTAAAACACAACCTGAAAACTCTGATTTGGAAAAATTAACTAAAGTTGTTCAAAAACTATCGAATCAAGTTATAGACTTAAAAAGGTCGACTAAAGAAGCTTCCTCGAGTAAAGGACCCTACAAACCTCCTTTCCAAAATCCCTTTCCTACCAACCGACCTAATCCAAACCCCGAAGGCTTGAACCTAGAAAGTTTGCACTGTGCTCTTCAAACAATTCTAGAAGCCCAAGATAACTTGAAGCCTCCCGAGATCCCTCAGGAGGAAGTCGAATAGGAAACAGTTCAAGAAGAAGAGTCTTCTCCAAACATCTTTGGACATTTCTCGGACAACATCTTTCAAGCCAACTTCGAGACTGTTCACTCTTATAACACTAGGAGTAAGACATCAAACAAACCTCCTGCCGAGAACACTACAACTTCACCTCCAAAACCATCTAAATAAGTAGAAGCTAAACAGAGCAACGTCAGCCCCAAATTAGATTACGATGTTGTTGAAGATCTTAAAAAATTAAGGGCTAACATTTCTATTTATGAGTTATTGAAGTTTCCTTTTTTGTTACAGAAAATGTTGCAAAATATTTCAGAGAATGGCAAGAATGGTAACTCAAATGTTAACAGGGTTGTGCAAAGCAAAGTTCCGCAGAAGACTTCCACTAAAAATAATCCTGATCCTCAAGATAAAGGAAGCCATCCTGTAGTTCCTGTAAATAATGTAAATAATGTAAATAATGTAAATAACGTAGATAAAGTAGTGTCAGAAATTGCGAGTAAAAAGCCACAAACTACTACTCTTAGTACTCGCAAGAATGTACCTCCTTTTCTTTTAACTTTTGAAATTTTCAACATAAATGTGCATAATTGTATGGTTGACTCAGGAGCATCATCTAATGTGATGCCTTGGTCTGTTTACCAAAAGATAAACGCTGAATTAGAACCATGTACTCTGAAAATCATACAACTTGATCGAACATATGTTAACGTTATAGGTGAACTAAAAAATGTATTGATTAGATTATCGTCTAACCCAAAGGTTCATCAGGTTATTGATATAATTGTTGTGGATATTCCAGAAGTGTATGGTCTGTTTTTGAGCAGGGACTGGTCGGAGCAGCTGCATGGTTACTTCGTGACAGACTGGTCTCACTTATGGCTTCCAGAGAACGATAAGCCTAACAAGATCAGAGTGAATCGTGAGCGTTACCTTAAGTTCACGGTCATGGATTTAAATGATCCCAACGAACCATATACACCTCCGGATGATTCACCTGAAGTCCAAGGGATGGGAACCTTCTTCGGAAATTTCATGGCTGAGGTTTCACCTATCAACAATCCAGAACAGTAGTCCGAGATCGTAGCATATGTGCAACCAACAACTTCTATGTAACATTCCCATGTGGCCGATGGAAACCAAATTTGGTCTCTATATTTTGATGGTTCCAAGTCTAAATAAGGAGCTAGTGCAGGGTGCATCATTATCAATCCAGCAGGTAACAAAACATTAATGGCTTGTATACTAGAATTTGAATGTACTAACAATACTGCAGAATATGAGGCTTTACTGCAAGGTCTCAGAAAAGCCTTGGATATGAACATTCAAAACCTGGTTGTATTTGGCGACTCTAAAATAGTGGTTAGGCAGGTAAGATATTCTATACACTGTCTTTCCCCACATCTCAAAAGTTACCAGTCTAAGGTATGGAGTTTAATGAACAAATTTTATGCTTTCAATATAAATTCCATTCCTAGATTAAATAATGTTGAAGCAGATCTACTAGCTAATGTAGCCTCTAAACTTCTTCCTACAGAAGGCTTATCCCGAAACACATTCTCCGTGGAGCTCTTGTTTCGACCATCTGTTCCTGACAATATCACAAACTGGAGAGTATTTGATGATGATCAGCAGATCGTTAACTTTCTGCACATGGAAGAAACCTTTCAAGGCGCAGTGATAGACGAACGCACACACGATGATAATTTGCACGATTTTACGGTAATACCTGATCCGAAATCTCCTGAAGCTCTATCAGACATGGTAAATTTCATACCCAAATCCATTGTTAGATTAGAAAAGTTTTATGATTTTGAAGATAAATTTAAAAATACGGTCAATTGTAAAACTAATAGTTCCTCATTGTCTTATGAAAAAGTCAATTTAGGGACTAGTGAAAATCCTTAGTGTATCAATCTAGGCTTGGGATGTTCTAAGCAAGAAAAAGCTGCTTTTGTTAAATTATTTAAAGAATTTAAGGATGTCTTTGCATGGACATACGATGATCTTAAAACGTTCGATCCCAATATCATACAGCATGTCATCCTGATGAAACCCCAAACCTTACCCTTCCAACAGAAACTGAGGAAAATGCACCCTAAACTAGAACCGACCGTGCCAAAAGAATTGAATAAACTCCTAAGTGCTAAAATAATTTTTCCTGTTAGACACACTCAATGGGTGTCCAACCTTGTCCCAGTTCAGAAGAAAAACGGGGAAATTTGACTTTGCATCGACTTTCGAAACCTTAACAAAGCGTCTGACAAAGACAATTATCCTGTCCCACCCATGGAACAGATCCTACAACAAGTATCTGGTTCCGAGAGGCTATCTTTATTGGATTGTTTCTCCGGATACAACCAAGTCCTGATGTCTCCACTAGACCAACTCAAAACTACCTTCCGTACCCCGTGGGGCACTTATGCTTATCGCAAAATGCCCTTTGGATTGATTAATGCTGGTGCTACCTTTCAGAGAGCAATGGACATTGCTTTTAGAGGCTTAATCAATCACTCTGTCGTAGTTTACTTAGATGATGTGATCGTTTATTCTAAAAACAAAGACGACCATCTAGCTCACTTACGAGCAGTTCTACTACGATGTCGTAAATACAACATCTCCTTGAACCCCCAAAAGTCCATTTTTGCAGTAGAACAGGGTAAATTACTAGGATTCATTGTGTCTAGTGATGGGATGATTATTGACCCCGAGAGGACTCAATTCATCGCTAAACTTCCCCCTCCTACATCCAAGAAATCCATGCAGTCTTTCCTAGGCCAGATTAATTTCGTGAGAAGATTTGTCCCCAGTTTCTCCGAAATGGTCAGGCCTTTACAAAACCTGATCAAGAAATACACCCCATATCACTGGGGACCCACAGAAAACCAAGCTTTTAATTCCATAAAGAAGGCCATAATAGACGCTCCGTCTCTCATGAGCCCTAACTTTTCTCAATATTTTACACTCTATACTTTTGCCTCTGATAGTTCCTATGCCGCAGTCCTAACTCAGAAGAATTCCAAGAACAATGAAGTACCCATCGCCTTTATGAGCTCTTCTTTCAAAGGTGCTGAACTTAACTACCTAGCGGTCGATTGGCAAGCTTATGCTATTTTCAAAGTAGTCAAGCATTTCCGATCCTATCTTTTGAAGTCAAGGACAAAAATCATTGTCCCCTACCCTGCCGTAAGGAATTTGTTAGTGCAGAAGGAGTTAGGAGAGAAGAGAGCTAACTGGGTCACCTCCTTGCAGGAGTATGACCTGGAAATCACCCCAGCTCAGATCGTGAGAGGCCAAGGATTGTGTAAATTGGTTGTTGATTCAGAAACAGGACAACAAGACGATAGTGATACGTCAAACCCAGAACAACGCGATCAAAGTTTGATTTGTTGCGCACAAAACCTCGTAATTCCTTGGTACGACGATATTAGATTCTGTCTTGAACATGGATCATCCCCCCGTCACCTTGACCCCGCCAAAATAAGAGCATTGAGACTAAAGTCTGCCTCCTTTCATCTAATTAATGGTATACTGTTTCGTCAGAATTTTGACGGCATACTGATGCGTTGTCTTGAAAAAGACGAAGCAGAAAAAGTCTTTCTTGAGTTGCATGCAGGAGAAGCTGGTGGTCACTTCGGTGGCGACACCACTGCTCATAAGGTTTTAAGAGCCGGTTACTACTGGCCCATGCTTTTTAGGGACACCCATGACTTGTGTCATAAATGTATCATCTGTCAGAAAGCATCAGGGCGGTTGCAAAAACCAGCCTTTCCCTTGCAACCCATCTCAGTGGATTCTCCTTTCCAGCAATGGGGCCTTGATATCATAGGTCCTGTTAACCCTCCGTCCTCACAACAACACAAGTATATTGTGACAGCCACAGATTACTTTACACGATGGTCTGAAGCTACTGCGCTAAGAACTGTCAACACCAATCAGGTTATCGCTTTTCTAAATTCTAACATTATCACTCGTTTCGGTATCCCTGATTGTCTAGTCTTTGACAACGCTTCATACTTTTCTTCTCTTGAGATGAGTGAGTTTTCTTTGGAGAAAGGAATAAAGCTGAAGTATTCTGCTAGTTACTACCCCCAGGGCAATGGCTTAGCAGAATCAACAAACATGAACTTGATTAAAATTATCAAGAGAACCGTGGCTGAAAATCACAAGAATTGGCACAATGCACTACTGAACGCACTATGGGCTGATAGGGTAACACCCAAAGCCGCTATCGGTAACTCCCCATTTTTTCTCATTTATGGCAGAGAAGCCATTCTACCACCTCACATTCTTCTTCCTTCACTTCAGTTGTCACAAAAGGTCCAAGAAGAAGATTGTCCCCCTTTAGAAAACCGAATTAATGCTTTAATGAAGTTAGAAGAAGTAAGAGCCCAAGCTAAGCGTAAATTAGATCAACATCAACAATTGATTAAAAGCTGGTTCGATTCTAATTTTGCTTCTGATAGGAATTTTGAAGTAGGCGATCTTGTCTTAAAATGGGACAAACCACACGAAGGAAAGGGTGAGCACACCAAGTTTCAAAACTTATGGCTTGGGCCATTTTTAATTGCTGAAAAGTTGGGTCCTAGTTCCTTTCGATTACAGAATCTTGAAGGGTAGCTTGACACCTATCCGGTGAACGGCCAAGCCCTGAAAAGATACTTTGCTTGATAACTACCCTTGTATATTATGTAAATATTTCTTTTTTTGTTTGCATTTTTCGTTTTCTTTTTGTTTTGATTTTGATTTGAATTGATCAGTTTTTTGTGTTTTTTTGAAAATACGCATACCTGTGCACTGAGCCATTCAGACAAAGACGATAGAAAAATTTCTTCGCTGAAATAACTTCTGAAAGTTTGTACAACATCAGTGATGTATTGCTAAATGGATATCTAAAAAATTCTGTTATTTGAAAGAAGTTTATTGATTTCAATCTCTGAGCAAAGTTTGTCATGATCATCTATTATCTTTTTACGCTGTCCCTTTTCCATAAAGGAATGACTCAAAAAGATGTCTCCCTGTCATAGAAAGTTGTTTTTATAAAACATCTCTAGAGCTAAATAAAGGAATGTGCTAAAAAATTCTGATGAGGTCTGAAAAAATATGTTAAAATATCAAGACTTTCAGCATCACCCCGCTCAGCTAGCTACCAAAGAAAAACAAAATAAAAATTAATAAGAGCTGTGGGAAGTGCTTGTAAACCCACCGGGATACTAAACAGTTCCATTGGCAGCGGGTAAATGCATGCATGGCGCCAAGACAACTTCGCCGGGGTACTGAACAGGCCTGCTGGCAGCGAAGCAATGTCGGGTATATGAAAATCTATAAAAAATGTGAGAAACCTCTTTAATGTCCTTTATTCTGATCTAGAACTTCTTGATAGGATACATATGTCAGAGTGGGTTAAATGGAAACCCTGTCGAGGCTATGGACGCCTGCTGGAAGCAGTGGCCATGCCAGTAGTATTGAAGATTTTATCCTTAATATCGTGACTTGCTGATCTTAAGACTGTTATCAGTTTTCATCTTTTAAAACACTGCTGGAAAAGATGGTAAATGATGATGTTTGTACGATTTTCTGGTTGTTGTTTTTGAGTTGAAATTTCTTTGTTGTCCTAATCTGAATTTATTTCTTTTAACAGAGATAACTGCTTCTACCAGTGTGTCGCCATTGTTGGCAGCCAATTCAATTTTTTCTATTGTCCTATAAGCTGCCTACACCTATGTCTTCTGAACTTCAAATTGTCGTCGCATTTTTCAAATAGACGATATTTTCATTTCTTGCGACGCTTGCAAATTTGTCTCCATTAAGTTTTCACGACTATAAGCATGAAAACTTCTCCTCTCGAGGTCACATTTCGATCACTATCTGAATTGTCGTCATATTTTTATCGATCTTTTCTATGGCACTTACCTTTGGTTTATCGTTATGTGGCTGAAAGGATTTTCGAACTATGCCTATTTGGACATTCTTATATTGATTGCATAACTTGATTTTATTAAACTTGTGAGGCATTGAGCATATAGATTTATATTTTTGTGACTTGCCTAACCATTGAATTGCATAGGGGTCATGATTTATTTTTGTTTTTATATAAAATGTGATCCTTATTGTTTATCTTTTATGGCTCTTGGTTTGTCAATTTTATGAGTATCGATTGGCACAATGGTTTAAAACTTTTGATTTATACAATGGCGCATGGTTAACACTCGGTGTTGAATATTCATGGTTTAAAAACTACAGTTGTTTTGGCGCGTTGGCATAACACTCACCATTTGATTCTTTGGTTGACCAAACGATATGCTTTTTGAGCTATGCTATGATTGATTGAACAGATGTGGAATTTTCCGGTTGTACTTCACCATAACTATTTTGCATGGTGGTGAATAACTCCACCACCCTCGCATGCGCACATTAATGCTTTCCCCCTTTGATCATTCATTGCTGTTAGACTGAATAACTCTGCTCCTATGCATTCGTGAATTCGAACCAAACCCTTACCATGTGCTCGATTCATGGCACCAGTCATCCGAGCTGAACCCAATGGGAGCCAAACTCTTTTGATGTTTGACAGTTCCCGCGGTGACCTCGAAGAAAATGGGTGGCTTCCATTTATACAAAGATTCGAGGGTTTTAACCTCTGCGTAGCTCGACAATTTGCTTTGACCTCTGATGGTTGTTGAGCCAAGGTCGATGATATTCAATTGGAAGTTGATGAAAAACTTATCAACCTCGCTACGAGTTTGCCTGCCACTGGACAACGATGGTCCAAGAATTGCAAGGTAGAGGAGGTCCCATGGACACTGCTCTTCCAGTCGCGTAAAATCACCTCCTGTGATAAAGGTATGCCCGTGACCATGCTTAAACAATGTTGGCACGATTTATTGATGATAATCAAACAATTTATCACCTGTGAGGGTCGGTACAGGTTTGTGTTCTTACACCACCTTCGTTTGCTTATGGTTTTTATGGGTTATCATCTCAATATGCCCTATTATTTGCATAGAAGCCTGTTTAAAATGTCAAAGAAGTACAAAAGAAATCAGGCTGATAGTAGCCTTTTTCATTTTGGGTTGGTTAAGCTTATTGTTTTCTATCATTTGATTCTGCACGGGGATTGTTGGAGCAATTTTGTGGCTCGCAATGGCTTCGGGGATTCAAACCTTACACAGGTCGACAAACTAGTGGTGAGCGAGGTCAAGGTTGTACCTCCAGTACCCTACCATACCCTACTGCCCAAACCATTGGCCAACCTTCCTACCGACCTACCCCACACTGTGACTAAGGGTGTTGAAACTGTTAAGCCTATGGGAAAAAAGCCCAAGGAAAATCTCACTACAAACGCCAAAGGGAAAAAGAACGCATGTTTGATTTCGCGAATGGAAAGAAATAAGCCAAAACCCCCTGTCGAGCTTAACCCTATTGTGTTGAGTGAGGACTCTGATTCGGAAGTGGAGCGTTTCTTGGCTAGCGAGTACCCCTATTTGAAAGATCTATGTGTCGAACCCTCGGATGACTTTGTGTCAAATCTACCCCCCTGCCTATAGGATGACCCTAACTACCCAGGCATTAAGTTTCCTTGTGAAGCCCCCGATCATTTATCCAAACCCTCTCCTGCTCTGTCTCAACCTACGGTGCCACCCTGTGATCAATGCAGTTCGTGGTTAGAGCGATATTATCTGGATGTTTTGATTCTCCAGTTAAGGATTCAATCTTTGGAGGACCAAGTTGCACTGCTTACCAGTCAAAAGGCCAAGCTACAAGCCACTGATAAGAAACAAAAGACGACAGGCTCCATCTTGTTTAAAAATGTGGAATCAGCCATGGCTGTCGTGAATTCTAAATTGGCATAACTGAGCAGCCTCGTCATCACACAGGTATATTTTGATATCACTTGTTTATGTAACGATTCAAATGCATTTTCAAACAGTTCTGTTTATAACATTGATTGGCTCTGTTACATTGTATGCATTCTATACATAGCTTTGCTTTGACTAAGTGGAAGTTCATTTTCCCAGTTTATCTTTTCTTAGATTTTCATTGATTTGATTGATTTTAGTGTGGATTTGATTTGTTTGATTGAGTTAAAATGGATGCTCTGCTGTCAATTGAAGTCGTTTGCATCTATTTTAGACAGGAGTTGTTTCTCATATTCAATTTTGAACACAATCATATTTCGATTCGATTTCGTTATAATGCATACTCTATGATTGGTAACGATTTTGATGAGGTTAATTGTTACAGTTTGTTGTGCCATTATGATTTTTAAAGAACAAGATTTCAACTCAAATCATTTCCAATGTGACTCTGTTTCTTCGGAAATAATGCTGTTTATTTTAAGCCTGTACCAACGCGCTCAAATCATAAAATAGATTTAATTCATAATGAGTATGCTAAAAACCCAGCCGATTAATTCGCATTGGTTTACTGTTAGCTAGACCATGTTATCAGTTGGATTCGTATTTGCGATAGATACTCTGTTTGAATTTGATTTGTAAAATGAGATTGGTTATATCTGGATTCACGATTTGTTTCTATGTTAAACTCGATTATGATTCGTTTGAAATCAATGATTTCGTTCAAAACCAATCGAGTTTATTTTCCCATTTTACAATAACCAATTATCACTTATGTCGATTCTAATCAAAGTCAAATTAATCTGGTTACGATTTTGTATGAGTTGATTCTCGTCCCTGTTCGAATTGGTCTACCTGTCACGTGCATCGTTTAATGTCATGACAGTTATAAAAATTTTAAAACGATTCTGTGTTGATCGGATCGGATCTCCTGTTGTTGGAAAAACACAACGTTTGCTTGTCATCTGTTTGATTGCATTGCTTTTCGAATTGGATATGAAGCGATTTTTAAAACTGTTTGGTTCTATCTACTTGATTACAATCGAAACAAAGTATGACTATTTCTCTATTCGGTTATTGAAATATGATTCTATTGGATTGCAAATGATATAACATTCTCAAATGAAATGATTTGTTATTGGTTGTTAATTCAATTTGATTTTATTAAAAATATTTGATTCAATTTCCATTCTGATCCTGTATGTTATTTTAGACTAGCTACAAAATAAGATGATTCTGTAGCTAAGTCTGTAGAATTAGATTTTTATTGTTTTGCTAATAAAATATCTTTCTAGCTTGTTATTTTTGGTCCATTGCAGATGAATTCGAAATTGCATTGGATTTGATGAGCAGTTAGGGGATATTTGAAATATTTTGATATCATTTTAGTTTCCTAGTTTAGTTGATCTTGGGAATAATCTTCCCAGATTATGTAAACAGTTTGATAACTGCCACAGGGAGGTTTTACCCTGTGGGAAAACTTATAAATACTTATTATTTTTGTAATAATGATCATCCTCATTCGTGGGAGAACAAGGATATGGAATTTTAATACAGATTGAGACAAAATTTGATATTCTGCTATAGCTTTAGCTTTTCATGATATCAATATTTTGTTTTATGTTTATGTGTATCTATTTGCATTTGGTTAATGACTACTTTATCTATCTTAATCTTTTTGCAAATGATATGATTTAATCACTATAATCCATATCTGATTTCTTCCAGTGTTTAAAAAACATAGCAATTGCTTAATTCAGTTTGTGAATGGAAGATTTCTCTTCTTCATAAGTTGAATTATTAAATATAAGTTTTTGCATAACAGGTTTCCCTTATTGCAGAGATTTATAAATCATATAATTGTTATGATTTTTTATGTCTTGTTTGTCCTGTAAACAAATTCAAAGAGAAGTGCATCCTATTGTTTACGAAAAGCTTTTGGATTATCCGGTGCGAGTTTCCTTCCTCCGATCAGCTTCAAAGTCATCATACACAGGACAAATTTGGAGCATTTCCAGGTCAGTTTGTCATTTGTTTGTTTAGTGTATTTGTTAGTATTTAGTTAGATATATATGTAGTTAGTATATTAGATCGTTTAATTTCAGTGAGTTCTATTTCTTGTTCCTAAAATTATAAAAATCAAAAAATATCTCTAGCTGTCTTAGGGCATAAATCAAATGAGTTTTACAGGTTTTATTCAAATCTGCAAGTTGTAGATATTGTATATTTGTGAATAAGTTGTAATTCAATTAGTAATTAGATAATTAATTATTAAAGTTAGTGTAATAGTAATTAGTAGTTTGTATATAAAATAGTTAGAGTAGTTTATATTTAGTTTTAGTTTAATTTAGTAGTTTTGTTTTAATTAGATTAGTGTATTTGTTTGTTTTTAGTTAATTTGTTTTATTAGTTTTAGTTAGTTTAATTTCTTTAATTTGTTTTAGTTAGATTAGTTAGTTTAGATTAGTTTTCTCTTTGGTTTTCTTAGAACCTTAGAATGGCCAACGGAGCTGTTAAACTCGTCAGGGTGGTTCATTCCAAACGGCTTGGGTTATTAGACAACCCCGGACCGGTTCCACTCTTCCAGTTGACGGACGGTCGATTTCGCCCATCAACACCACCTTGACATATGCACTCTCAACAATCTTATGTGATATGACATTGTAGCATCTATATGCCTTTTTGTTTGAAGAATATTCAAGAAAAATACCTTCATCAGATCTGGCATCAAATTTTCCAAGACTCTCATCTAGTCTTTTGATATAGCATTTACTTTCAAAGAGCTTGAAGTATTTTACTGATGGAGCTCTTACAAACCATAGTTCATAAGGGGTCTTATGACTATTAACTTGATCTGACCTCTGTTCAATATGTATATTGTTGTACTTACATTTTCCCTCCAATATCCATCTGACAATTTTACTTCATTGAGCATAGTCCTTGCAGCCTTGTTAAGGTCCTAACCCGCACATAGATAGAACAATATGTTTGGATGTAATAAAGGTCAATATTAATAAGGCCTTTCAATAAAATAGAATAAGGCGGATGTAAGAAGACCTAATAGAAGCTTCCACTTCTAGAAGGATCTTCCTCTAGATGCTTCTTTTTAGTTTAAATAGGAGTCGAGTGTATGAGAACCCTAGCTTGGATATTATTGTAATAGAGATCTTCTTAACTGGAGGTTGCCCCCTCGAAGAGGCCCATGAACATTGCTTTTAGATTCAAAGTGTTATTTTTGTTATTATTCTCTTATCATTTCAGTGCTATTGTGGTGAATGTTCTGGTTATATTGTTGTTATTCTTCCATTCTAGCATTTTATTTATGTTCTGCATACATTTAATATATGGTATATTACAAGTGGTATCATAGCACTTTCCTCGATAGAAAGTGTGGGTTAATTTTTTTTCCAGGGTAGAGACGTATTCCAGCGTCTTTAAGCCATAGAGATCTATCGTTATGTGTATAAACCCGCGGTTGAGGGATTCATACACGCAAGAAATACAAGTGGTACTTAAGCGCACATCTATTGGCCACCGTTGTAACCCTTGTTGGTACCCTTTCGAGTGGTAGCGCATCAGACAACACCTATGTACGGATCAACCTAGATTAACTGAAGCCCTCTTTAGATAAACCGATCGGCCACCTGATTGTTGTAGTGTCACCGAGAATAGCACTCGGGAAGATACTCTCTAGTACCTCGGTAGTCAGGTAATATGGATAAGGGTATGGTCTATCCTCCTTAGTTAGTGCCCTGAGATATTGGGTCGAGTACTACTATTGGACCCCACATGTATATTAGAGAGCTATAACACATGGCAAACCCTTGTCTGTAGAACCCTTGAATACCTAACCCTTGGGGACAGAAACATATACAAATTAAAAAAGACAAGATCTATTACCATGCAACTGTGTTCGGGTTGCCACGTAAATACACATTTCTTTTTGGTTAAGCAAATGGGAATTTTCCCTCTGCAGTATTCTTCAGGTCGGAGTATAACTCCACAGGTGAAAAAAAAAAAAAAAAAATCTGGAAATTTTTTCACCATTATTTGAGATCTATTCCATTGGATTCATCTCTTCGCCCTTATCACATTCATCCATATCATGTTTTGGAATTTTCTTTTGACCCCGCCTGCTCCTTTTCAGTTCCCCCATCCTCATGGCCCATACCCATTTCCAAGACTTGGAAGCTTGCTTTAACACCTTGCAAGCTGGTCTCATCGAAACCCAACAATAAGTGAAACAACCCAGTGCCAATGTTGCAGACATCAATACCACCATGCAATCCTCAATGGAGGAAATCGAGAAAGACCTCACCACCCAACTTGAATCAGAGTTTTTAGCACTCTACACCAAACTACATATCCCTACAGATAGCCCTTCATCTTCCTCACCTCCATATCCTGAAGGTGACCATTCCTCTCATTCCAATAACTCTCAAAACAATAACTTTCAATGTGACCTATGCCTGTCACAGGTATATGTCACCAAATTTGATGGCTCAGACCCCACTGGTTGGGTAAACCAAGTGGAACATTATTTCTCTTTATAGGGCATTACATATGACTTGGCCAAACTTCGATATGGTGTTCTCCATCTAGATCAAGAATGGTGGCAATGGTGGAGATGGAGAAAAACCTCTCATCAAGGGTATATTGCTTGGACACACTTTGTGGAAGAGATTTATGAATGCTTTGACACTGATGCGAACCATTTGGGTGATTTGACAAAGTTGAAACAATTAGGAATAGAGGAAGACTTTATAGCTGCCTTTGAGAACCTAGCTTTTATAACAGAGGGCATGTCTGATGCATTTTTTTGAGAGTGTTTTATCAGCAGCCTCAAGGATGAGATTCGGGCCCATGTCCTCATGGCTCGACATCAGAGTTGGGTGGAGGCTACTAAAAGAGTTAAAGAAGCACAACAGGTTGTATCTTCTCAAAACCGAAAACTCTCCTTTATCCCTCGCCTTAAACCAGTAAATCCCATTACTCCCTCTGCTCCATTAAAGATCCAAAAATTGACCAGGGATGAAATGGATGAACCCAAATCAAAGGCCTTTGTTATAACTGTGATGAAAAATATTTCTTGGGCAACAAGTGTAAAGAAAAAAATATTTTTATGGACATCTCCGAGGATATTTCAGAAGAGGATCTGGAAACTCCCCTTGTGTCTGAGTCACCTGAATCCACTGACATAACCCCTCCCTCAGACCTTCCCGAAGTAGAACCGGTCATTTCCCTCAATGCTCTCAATGGCTTCTCCTCTCCCCAAACCCTCAAGCTAATCGGGTACATCAAGCATCAAAAGGTCATTATTCTAGTTGATAGTGGGAGCACCCATAATTTTATTCATTGCTGCATTTCCCAAGAAACTCATTGCTACATCCATGCCATCAATAATTTCCAAATCATGATTTCCAATGGTGGTTCCATGAAATGTGGAGGGCGTTGTGAAAATGTGCGTCTCCAAATTGGTGACTACCACCTAAAATCCCATATGTTTTCTATCGACATGGGAGGTTGTGACATTGTGTTGGGTGCAGTCTGGATAAGGAATTTGGGTCCCATTCTCATGTATTTTAAAGAATTAACCATGCAATTCGACCAGGAGGGCCACCAATATAAGTTCCAAGGCATCACTACCGATTCACTTGATATCATTAGTTCCTATCGCATGGAAAAGCTGTTCAAAAAAGGTCATTCTAGTGTTATCACCCAACTCCATGGCACACAAGCAACAAAGACACCCTTGGTCTCGCAAGACCTCCAAGCCATCATTTCTAAACATCAATTGGTCTTTTCCACTCCCCAAGGACTCCCTCCTTCCTATGGTGTTCATGATCATTCCATTCCCCTTGTACCCGGAAGCTTTCCTCCCAATATTTGTTCGTATCGACACCTCTTTTCCAAAAAAAATGAAATTGAGAAAATGGTCCAGGAACTCCTTAATGCAGGCATTATCCACCCTAGTATGATCCCCTACTCTTCTCCTGTGGTCATGGTCCTAAAGAAATAAGGTTCTTGGTGAATGTGTCCTGACTTCCGTGCCCACAACAAACTTACCATCAAAGACAAATTCCCCATTCTTGTCATTTATGACCTCCTGAATGAATTGAGTGGTGCCCAATTCTTCACTAAACTGGATCTTCGTTCAGGCTACCACCAGATACGTATGAAAGAGGTAGACATTCCCAAGACTGCCTTTAGAACTCATGAGGGCCACTGTGAGTTTTTGGTCATGCCCTTTGGCTTGTGTAATGCCCCCTCCACCTTCCAAAGCCTCATGAATCATGTCTTCCATACTTTTATCCACCATTTTGTCTTAGTTTTCTTTGATGATATCCTCATCTATAGAAAAACCTAGACATACCATCTTTCTCATGTGGATTGAGTTCTCCATCTACTCTCTCAGCACCAACTTTTCCTGAAACAATCTAAATGTGATTTTGACACCTTAGAAGTAGAATACTTGGTTCATATGGTTGGCAAGGATGGCGTCGGTGTGGATCCTAAAAGGATTGAAGCTATACAAGACTGGCCTCACCCAAAGACTCTTAAGATCTTGCGTGGATTTCTGGGCTTAACAGGGTATTATTGCAATTTTGTTAAGAATTATGGGAAGATTGCAGCACCTCTCACTGCTCTCCTAAAAAAGAACTCTTTCACTTGGACTCTAGTCGTAGCCCAATCTTTTCAAACCTTGAGTATGACCATGTGCACCACTCTAGTCCTCACCCTTCCTGATTTCACAAATACCTTTGTGTTGGAATGTGATGCCTCAGGGAAAGGAATTGGTGCTCTCCTTATGTAAGAGGGTCGACCTTTGGCCTTTACCAACAAGCAACTATCTGAAAGAAATCTGGGCAAATCCATATATGAAAAGGAAATGTTGTATATTTTGCATGTCGTTGATTTGTGGCACCCTTATCTATTGGGGAAACGTTTCCAAATTAAGACAGACCATCAAAGCCTCAAGTATTTTCTGGAACAATGCATTTCCTCCCCAGAACAAAAAAAATGGGTGACTATAATCTTTGGATACGATTATGATATAATTTACAAGAAAGGCAAAAACAATGTGGTTGTGGATGCACTTTCCCACAAATATGAAGATGAAGGATCCCTTTTTTCTCTTTCATTCATTTTCCCAGATTGGCTCCAAGCCATTCACCAGGAATGGCTACAAGATCCCAAACGTTCGCAACTAATCCAACAATTGCAGTCCAATGCTCTAGCTTCCCCAGGGTACTCTTGGCTCCATGATGAACTTCGATACAAAGACCATTTGTATTTAAGTAAACAATCAAAGCTTAAATACACGGTACTTTTTGAGCTTCATGCTACACCCACCGCAGGGCACTCTGGGTTCACCAAAACCCATGACAGGGTCAAACATTCCTTTTTTTGGGATGGTGTGAAACAAGACATTCGTAATTTTGTCCCTGAATGTGATGTCTGTCAATGAAACAAGGGAGAAATAGTCAAATCTCTGGGCACACTACAACTGCTCCCGATTCCACCTACTATTTGGAAGGATATCTCTATGGATTTTATTACCGTCTTACTCAAATTGGGAAATAAACCAGTCATCATGGTGATTGTTGTTCGCCTTTCCAAGTATTCTCATTTATGCGCCCTTCAACACCCATTTAAAACATCCATGGTGAATTAAATTTTCATGGATCGGGCCTTCAAGATTCATGGCATGCCACACTCTATTGTTTCTTATCGTGACCCAACTTTCACAAGCAATTTTTGGCAAGAACTGTTCAAGATACAAGGCACCAAATTGCATCTCAGCACATCTTATCATCCCCAGACTGATGGCCAAATAGAAGTGGTCAACAAGTGTTTGGAAACATATTTGAGGTGTTTTTCCTCAAAAAAGAAAAATCAGTGGGCTCAATGGTTACCCTTAGATGAATGATGGTACAACACTTCATACCATACAACTACACACATGACTCCTTTTCAAGAAGTATATGGACATAAGCCACCTTCAGTTCTTTCATACTTACCAGGTGCCTCAAAGGTCTAGGCGGTTGACCTAACACTTACAGCTCGAGAGGCTATTCTTCATACACTCAAAGATAATTTGGTCCTGGCATAGAATTGCATGAAGCAACAAGCAGATCAAGGTCTCTCTGAACATCAATTTGCAGAAGGGGATCAGGTGTTTCTTCGACTACAACCTTACAAGAAAACCTTCCTCAAGGAAAAGCATTTTCAGAAGCTAGCGCCCAAATTTTATGGTCCTTATATCGTTCTCAAGCGTGTGGGACAAGTAGCCTATTAGTTAGCTTTTCCTAGCCATTCAAAGCTACATCCTGTTTTTCATGTTTCCTGTTTAAAGAAGGTGATTGGAGAGAAGTGCCAAATTCAAACCAACCTTCCAGAATTAGCTGAAGAAGGATCCATTTGGCTACAGCCAGAAGCCATTTTGGACCAGCATGAGCGTCGCCTACATCAAAGAACCATCAAGGAAGTGCTAGTCTAGTGGAAAGATACAACTCCAACAGATGCCACTTGGGAACCAACTACCATTCTGCAACAATTTCTTCATCTCAAGCCTTGAGGACAAGGCTATTTTTAAGGGGGAAAACATGTTAGGGTCCTAACCTGCACATAGGTAGAACAATATATTTGGATGTAATAAAGGTCAATATTAATAAGGCCTTTCAATAAAATAGAATAAGGCGGATGTAAGAATACCTAATAGAAGATTTCGCTTCTAGAAGGATATTCCTATATATGCTTCTTTTTAGTATAAATAGGAGTCGAGGGTATGAGAACCCTAACTTGGATATTATTGTAATAGAGCTCTACTCAACTGGAGGTTTCCCCCTCGAAGAGGCCTGTGAACATTTCTTTCAGATTCAAAGTGCTATTTCTGTTATTATTCTCTTATCATTTCAATGCTATTGTGGTGAATGTTCTGGTTATATTGTTGTTATTCTGCCATTCTAGCATTTTATTTATGTTCTGCATACATTTTATATCTGGCATATTACAAGCCTCTTGAATTGTTCTATTCTTTCTCTCAACAATCCTGTTTTGCTGAGGTCTTCTAGCAGCAGAGAATTGTCTTTTTATTCCATGAGTTTCACAGAAGACATCAAACTCTTTTGAGGTGAATTCACCACCATTGTCTAATCTGAGACATTTTATTTTTGTATCCTTTTCATTTTCAACAAGGGTTTTAAAGGCTTTGAATTTGTTGAGTGCTTCTGATTTTTCTTTGAGAAAACATATCCAACCCTTTATAGTAAAGTCATCAATGAAAAACATAAAGTAAGACTCTCCTTACAAACTCTTGGTTCTCTTAGGTCCACATAGGTCAATGTGAACAATCTCTAAAGGTTTAGAGGTTGTGTATTCTTTTGCCTTGAATCTTATTCTAGTTTGCTTCCCTAGTTGACAATGTTACACATAGTATTTGAGGGTTTTATGATTTTTTGAAAGTTTCTTACTGCACCAAGGTTGCTAACTTTCACAAGATTTTCAAAGTTAATATGCCCCAAACTTCTATTCCATAGCCAACTTTCATCTACTAAATTTATATGACACTTCTCATTCAATTTTGCATCTAGTATATATACATTTTCAGGAGTTCTAGGAGTAGTACCAACTAATTTTCTTGTGTATTCTCTCCTAATATCACATTTTTGGGAATCAAAGATGCAAAAGTGCCCCTGATCATAGGTTTCACTGACACTTAATAAACTGGGCTTCAGTTTATCGACAAGTAGTACATTTCTGGCTTTGTCTTTTCCCAAACTCAGAATGCCTTTCCCAAGTATGTTACTTGAAGCATTATCACCAAATGTAACTTTACCTTTTTGTTTCTTTAAGTCTAAAAAATTTTCCTTGTTACTTTTCATATGTTTTGAGCACCCACTGTCAACATACCATATGTCCTTTTTATCTTGAGATTTTAGGGCAATAAGGCATTCCTTTTTTGATGTTTTTTCTCTCCAAAGTTTATTTTTCTCTCTAATGACCTTAGGTTGTTCTGAGACTTCCATTAATATACAATTAATGGCCTTATGTCCATGATTATGAAATCTGAAGAATTGTAAGTCCCCTTCTTGTAGAGGCGCAAAGGAGTTATAGTTTCTTCTTTTAACTCGATTTTTTGCTTGTTTATCCTTAAGGATATAGTTCTTAACCTTCATATTTTCCTTTCTATATGCTCTACAATTTATAGCTTTGTGTGCAAAATTAGAGCATGCAAAGAAATAACAAGGGAAAATGTGAGGATACATGTTTTGATGAAACGTCTTTAGTATTGTCTTGTCTTCCTTCCTGATGGGTGGAAGTAATCTTCTGGAGTTTTGATCATTACTTATCTTCTCTTCATTTTTCTTCTTGAATGTACTAAGGAGAGAATCTGCATAAGATTTTGATTTAACATGAATTTCATTTTGAGAATAACCTATTCCATTTTTATTACATGAATCCCTTTGCGTGGTAATAATCTTATCTAATATTTTAGATATGTTTTCAGATTTTGTTTGAATGATTTTTGCATCCAGTTCCCCTTTTAGATGAACTATTTTTGCCTCCATTTTTTCACAAGTTATTTTTTTTTCCTTGAGATACTTTTCCAGACTTTCTTCGATCTTATTTTCTTGTAAGATTTGTTTTCTCAGGTTTCTCATGAGTTTTTCCATCTCCTTTTCTTCTTGTTCATTTTTTTCTTTTTGTTCAAGTATAGAACTTTTTAGTTGTCTATATCTGGTTTTGTACTTTCTTAATTCATCTAGGGAACTGAGAAGTTCTTCCTCCATATTAACTTTTTATTCATCTTCTAACTCTTTCTCATGTTTAATTTTTTCTATCTCATTAGCTTCTTCAATACTTAAGAGAAGGACTTCATCATCATCAGATTCATCGTTGTCACTAGACTCTGACGAACTGTTGTTTTCTTCTTTTGAATAAAACTTCTTTGTCCCTTTGTAAAACTTTTTCTTGTAGTTGGGTTTTTCCTTCTTCTTGTATTGATTATTTTTGTTTTCTTGATCTTCAGGGTCCTCCTTGGGATAGGGACACTTGGATGAAAAATGACCAAATTTTCCACAGTTAAAACATTTGAAGGGAAGTTTGCCTTTGTACTTGCCTGATCCTTTCTGAATTTTTCTTATGAAATTGGCTTCTTCCACATCAGATTCTTCATGATGACTGATTGATGTTTTTTCTTCTGATTTATCTTTTTCTTGGATGCTTTGAAAGTTGTTTGATCTTTTGTTGATTTATCATTCCCTATTCTCATTTCATATGCTATAAAGATCCCATGGGGCTGATCAACTGTGAGTGTGTTTAGATCGGATGTATATTCAATTGAAGAAATATTTGGATCATATCTCATAGGTAATGACCTTAGTATTTTTTTCACAGTTGGGTTATTTGTAATTTCTTCTCCTGCCACTCTAATTGAGTTGACCACTTCATCTACCCTATGAAAGTACTCAACAATATTTTCTTCTTCTTTCATTTTCATATTTTCAAATTGAGTTCTATAGGTTTGTAGTTTGGCTTCCTTGACTTTGTCATATCCTTAATATACAACCTCCAATTTTCCCCAGATTTGTTTGGCTGATTTGCAATGCATAACTTTCACACATATAGAATTAGTCAACCCTGCTAGAATTCCATTAACTGCTCTTGAGTTGTCATTACAGATTTTATTTCCTCCAGAGTCTTTGGGTGGATTAGTTGGTGCAATGTAACCATCTACAATAGATTTCCAAATATCAAAACCAAGAGCCAACATGAAGTTTTTCATTCTTATTTTCCACAGAGCATAGCCTCCTCCATTGAACAATGGTGCTTTGTTGTTAGACATTCCCTCTTATTGATCCATATTCAGAATCTACCTTCAAGTTTGTTAGACTATGATGAAGGAACCTACTCTGATACCAATTGAAGGATAAGATCCTGTCACTGAGAGGGGGGGGTGAATTAGTGACACAACAATTATATCAATTTTTCATTTATTAGACAGAATTTTAACACAGTATTTTATCGTGGAACCGAATTGGGAAAACCAAAAACTCTTTTCTATTAACTGGAAGATTGTTTTACATGTTACATAGAAGAAAGATGTACTTCCTCTTTGATCAACACCGACTGATCATGATGCACCCACACCCTTGTTTACCAGCACCAACTAGTAGGAGGCTACGACCCCCTGTTTAGTCAGCTACAACTGACAAGGAAGCACCAACTCCCTCTGCAGGCACCAACCTTCCCTTGCACCACCCAACCACCCTTAATACATAGATATTATATTTTCTTCTTGGAATCTGCTTCAGCTTTTGATCTTCTGTTTTGAACTGTAGAGACACTTTCTTCTCAACACTCTTCCATGATTATATACTCTTTAAACAATATGAGTGTGACACAACTATGTCCCTTCATTTCGACCATCACATCTCTTCGATTAATTAGTCTTGATTACTATTTATTTATTTTACCGTAAAGGTTTTTCATAAATTGATCATAGTCATGGATCAACTTAATCCCCTATACTCGATCCCGAATATCTGTTATTTTCACAGGGACCAATTTCTACGAAGGCGCTTCCTTCAAGCCATTTCATATGACTAAGCATTATAGAACCATGGGCTTACCGAATATAGTGAAGTATAACAATTTCCTTTTAAAAATCTTATATCATATGACCATCGGCGGTAACCAGATGCTAAGAAAAACGAGTGCTTGAGCACTTTTTTAAATCAATGGTTACGATTCGATCTTCTGATGGGATGAATGACTAACGAAATTTTGACATTTTGACCTTCGGGTCTTCATGACTTCCAATATTTCAAAACTCTCGATTACAATATCGCCAAAACAATCAGACGATTCAACTTTATTTCACGGACACAGATCAACGGTCCACTTTAGACTTTACATTCATCCTTTCATTGCTAAATCCGACAGTTATGATGTAATCATGCGTTGAGATGGATGGTTGTTGTAATTTTAGCACTTTTCCCTTCGGGTTTTCGTGACTTCCATCATGTCAATTCTCTCGAAGCTGTCAATCTACTGACACGTGTCCCTTTCATAATTTCGGTGTTCGGGACTTCGGAGGTTTCGAATAAATGTTGCTCCATTTTCCTCCGGAATGATCACCTGTTTTGTGAGTCATCAATGATGGAGACCACTTGCTGTCAGTTAATGTTTCCACTTACACTATCCTTCCACTGAGTAGATCGACAGTCGAGGATGATTGCAAAGCGATTTCCAGATTGGACATCTCATGTCCACTTCGGGACTCCGACATTTAGTATTTCGGGACTTGGGGAAAGTACTGATGGTATATCGCCTGATGCAAAACTCTAGGAGTGACATAAGTTTCTTATGTCACTTGCTGACGTGTCACGAGTCGAGTAGCTGCCACGTGTCACTCTGATTCATGATTTTCACCTACCAGAAATGTTGATTCATCTTGACACTGGTCGTTCTTAGACTCTGCCACATGTCCTTGCTGACGTGGTTTGCTGACTAACAGTTATGATCCAATGATCCTCGTATGTCCTCTAAATATGACGGTCCTTATTCACTTTGGATTTTCGAGCTCCGGGTATTTTAAATCTCAAACTGACAGGGCATCATTTCCTCGCTTCTTTATGCCCGAAGTGAAATCTGTTCATTGATCAGGTTCTTTATATTAATAGTTCGATCTATTCTGCAATGTATCTCTTGTAGCTTTATCCTGTCCTTCCACTTTAACACGATCTGATGGCTAACGAGTATCATATTTAATCTGACAGTTGACGAGTATTCCGCTAATCCAAATCTCAACCTTTTAGCCCCGCTGATCCTATCCTTCCACATTGAGATGATTTGATGGTTGTTGATATTATCTAAGCAGATCAACAGTCAATGATGATTGCAGAACTAAAATTTACGAGTGATTTAATTTTCCTTTCAATCTCCGCAATCTATCCCTACTATAGATTTTTTGATTATGCATCCGATGGTCACGATTTGATCTAGGTTTCATTCGCGCTATACCTACTGATTTTCAACGTGACAATCTCTTCTGAGCTTTAATTTCTGAGTTTTCTAACCCTCCTAATCTTTTATCATTGGATTGTTGATCCTATCGTGATCATTAATCGTAATGAATTTCTTCAGATTTAAGGTGATGTTCTTCTATCGATTCCTTTTCTTCCTGAGATTGGCCTCACTGCTCTGTTTACTATGACTGTTGACATCAATGAAAACACTTGAATGAAAATTTGTCCAACATATAAAAGAAGGATGATGATCATCCGAATATACAAAACAAAAGATAATTCTCTTAATGTGTGAAGGGAAAAGAATGAAAGAGATGATAAAGAACAACAAAAGTTCATGTACAAGACTAATTAATTGATACCTAGGTTTAGAATTCAGCCCCTTCATCTTTCTGTCAACCAGATACTTCCCAATGGATTCTTTAATCGTGGAGTTTCCAGGTAGATTGCTACAGTCAATTTAGTGTCCTTCCTTTGTCTGCCATCAAATTTTGATCAATGTCGTTCTCCGAGAGAAACTGGCTTCATTTTCGCTCCCCAAAAATGACGCCATTTATGTTATCACTCCAAGCGTCAATCCCAGACTGCAAATGAGAGTAATCTTGGTAACATAGAAAAAAAAAAATTTTATTGGTTTTGTGGATCAAGAAAAAGAAAATAGGGAAGGGAAAGGACAATAAGATGTTGTAAATCAATGATGGACCATTGGGATATGGAGTCAAGAAAACACCCTGCTCATTAAATGCAATTAATCTACATATCATATAAAGGCTTGTTAAAGAGAGGAAGAAAAAGATAACACGAAGAAGAACATCCAAAAAGAAGAGATCCTCTCTGCATAAATGAATCCAAGGTACTTGAACGTAAACAATGACTAATAGGAAAGATACATCAGATCCTTAGATGCTCAAGAATCCTTTAATCAAAGGACACCATGATCCTCAAGGTGTAAAATTAATTCAATTAATAAGACAAGTTAGAAAATAAAACAAGATATACAATCTGATAACAAAGATATCATGAACCTTCAATAACATAAATGTTTACAAAAACAAAATCCCCTCAGGGTTACAAACATCATAGGCAAAGTGCCTCCTACAAATCTCTCATCTCTCTTGCTCATGAATCCAACCCTGCTAACCTCTTGTACAATGAATATATATCCATATTGGTCCTTTCCAACTCACCTATTATAACTCCAACCCCTTTCCCAAAGTATAAACAACTCCAAATAGAAAATGACACGTTTTAACCAATTTCCTACTTTTCAGGAGGCGAAATTATGAAAAATAGGCTTCCAAAATCCACTTGTAATTTTCAAACCATAACAAATGTGTACAATATGAAAACATTTTTTTTAGATATTATTTATATGAACAAAAACCTCTCTCATTTTATTTAAATTCATCTCCAGCTGGCTCCAACAGGTGTCACAAAAACATGTCTCAGACAGGAAATCACGAAAATTGAAAACATAGGGCTGAAAGATTCTTTCGAATCTCCCAATCCATGACACCTGTGTGAAAAATGAAAGAGGTTAATTTTATTGGGTATGTTATTGAAAATATCCACCTTTTCATTTTTAAAATTCATCTTATTTCACCCAGAAATCCTCCTGGAAGTCAACTGGTCAAAAATGTCAGTTCAACAATCTTAAAACATAGTTTCGGCAACACGTTCCGTAGCACCACTTATATGTCAAATAACTCTCTAACCATAGCACATTGTGAAAAACTGAGAGAGTTTTTTGTTATTTGGTATGTGATGAGCAAAACCCTCCTCCAGTTTTCAAAAATACCTTCTCAATTATTCATAATACAAGTTTTAAGTTAGTCACTCAAAAATGGCAGAAGCGTCCAAAAATAACTCTGCACAATTTGGTCTCTGCCAAAATTTCGGTAGAAAATTTTGTTAGTGCCCTCCTATGCGTCTGCATGAAGTTGGGTAGCACCATTATAATTGGTAGCTACATCACTTCAACGTTGACATATTTGGTAGCATCCGACATGAAAACGGATTTGGTAGCAACCTATGGAATTCATAGCGCCATCATTACATTGCTTAACAAATTTGTAAGCGTTTTAGGTAGTAAAATGGAAGACCATGCTATATATACAATTCCATAGCACCATTGTGCTACAGAATGTCTATTATTTTCTGTATGATGAGACTAATCAAAAACCTTGAGTTGATAGGTTAGAATCTTGTATATGCATGTAGAGGTTATTCAGTTTCTTATGGAGAGGCAAGCCTCTTTTGGCTACAAATTCTTGTGCTAACACATGGTATCAAAGCTTGTTTGAAGACCTGCTCATGTTGTAGATTGAGATCTTTAAGACGAGTTTCCTCATCTCCATTTTCTACCATTTCTGTACATTTCTAGGATGAGAGGATTATTCAATTGCATCCAGAGTGCTCATTTCAATTAGGAACATTTTTTGTTTCACTTGAAAAGGTTTTTGTTTTCCTAAGGTACAACCATTTTAGCTAGATCCAGAGATATAAAGCTTGAATACGACTTTTTAAAATTTTTGCAGAGTATTATTTTAGTTTTATATTATTTGTTTATATGTTGCTACTCTTTTATATCTGTGTATGGTCTTTTCCCCATGCCTCGTGTGATCTCGGAAAATCAGAAACAAATAGGAAAAGGTGTATTTTCCGGGTAAGCTAACCGAGATCTAACCCTTGTTGTCATCGAGAAGAGAAATTGTTTTTTTCTATGAAAACAAATATTTTTTAGCATGCTCTCCAAGCCGGTCAACAACAATGACAACAACAACAACTCCTGCTAAACAATACAATTTATTTTTCTATCCCACTTGGTTAAAAGTTTCCTTATTAAGTAATAGGTCTTGAGTGCAAGTCTCTCCTTATGTTACATTTTTTGAAAAATTTCATGCTCCATTGTAAAGTGTATTTCACTTCAAGTATAAAAGTGACTCACTATAAGTAGCTTTAATATTTTATTTTAGAGTTATTTATTTTTCATGCAACTTTCTTTTATAAAGTAACTTCATTGTATAAAAGTGGCTCACTTCATAAAGCAACTTGCACCACCACGTGGTCCTTTGGTTACCATTTATGCATTTTTTTAAAAGGGAATAACTTTCACATCTGAAGTCTGTTTTCAGTGCCATTGTTTTTTAAACTGCCTAATTTTTCAAGATATTTCCATCTAGATCATCCGTTTCATTTTTTAAATTCATATTATATGTATATTTAATATGGCTTCTTCCAGTAATATTTTTCTTACCAACACCAACTACTTCCAATGGAAATCCCATAAGGAGGATTTATTAAGAGATAAAGGCTTGTATTGGATTACCTTGGGAAATAAGAAAGAACCCACTTATGCTGATAAGAAATCAAAATGGTCTAATATGAGAGACGAAGCACGTGGACTGAGCGAAATTTCCATCTCTCCTGATTTAAGGTTCCACCTTCAAGAGATTTATGACCCTGATGAATCTTGGGAAAATCTTGAATTTGTGTTTGGTAAATAGAATATTATTCGAGCACATCAAATAGAAAATCAAACACTGACTTTAAGTACAAATGATTTTTCTTGCATCGAGGACTATCTATCTAAGTTTAAAACACTTAGAATTTTATGTCAAGAATGTAAGATAAAGCTGGAGAAAGAGTGTTGAATCTATATTATTCTTTCTAAGATAGGTAATGCATATTCTATGTTTATAACTACCTTTTATGCCATGAGAGAGGCTCTAGGGAAATCTTATAAAAAACCCACTCTTGAGTCCTTTTGTGATTCTTTGATTAGAGAGAAAGATAATCTTGTACAACTTGGAGTGATCAACACTGCAGGTACCTCCAACAAATCCTTAGTCGCCCATCAGAAAGATAAACCCAAGAATCTTAAGAAGCAACATCCTCACCACAACAAGAAACATAAGGGTCCCAAACCCACTCAAATAGTTCCAGCTCCTAATGGTGACAAATGAGAAAAATCTAAAAATAAGAAGACTGACAAACATTGCAACTTTTTTGATAAAGATGGTCATGATGAGTCCAAATGTTTCAAGAATATGGAAGATTTAGAAGAAACGATGAAGAAGAACAACATCAATATTGATTATACTTCTTCTTCTTCTCATGGACATGCACTTTTTTCTTATGGTTTCTCCTTCAATGCAAATTCTACTTCTTCTTTTGATGAGTGGCTTATTGATTCTGGAGCATTTTATCATATGTCTAAGGATGATGACATATTTTATTCTCTAAATGACTGTAACACCAAGAAAATATTTGTTGGTGATGATATATCTCTTAATGTTGTATGATCTAGAACAATTCAAGTATATAATGGTCATTTAAAGGATGGATTATGTGTTCCAAGTCTTTCTTGTAACCTTCTATCAGTATATCAAATCACTCATTCAGGTGAAGGTAAAGCTGTAGATTTTTCGCCTCACCAAGTTGTAATCAAGGATCTAAAATTTCTTAAGCATGTTCTTGCAATTGGAATTGTTGATGATATTACAAGGTTGCACAAGTTTGACAACTTTGTGTCATCATCCTTTCCATCAGTTTTTGTTACTCATAGCGATGACTTGATAAAACTCTGGCATGAGTGGTTTGGTCATCTAAACTATCACTCATTGCAAAAACTATGTAATCAACAAATGGTGACTAGTATTCCTCTTGTTTCATGCAAATATGGTGTTTGTGTCATTTTTTTTCTTGACAAACATCATCGGGACAATTTTAACAAACGTGCCTCTTAGCACGCCTCAGTCCCTTTCCAGCTTGTTCATAGTGGCTTGTGTGGTCCACTTTCTTCTCCCTATTTTTATAGGTGCAAGTATGATTGGATTTAAGAGCGGAACGAACTAATTAACAGATTGAATACATTAAACACAGAGATATGAAGAAAAACACCAATATCCAGTGAATACTATCTTCTTTTGAATAAATGAAATAAGATGAAACTATAAAACTGCATAACTGAAACACTTGCTCGAATGGTGTTAGCTATCTCTAAGAAGAGATGTGGCTGCTACGTGCATATGTCTAAGAAGAATGATTACAATGAGGATCCAAAGGCCTTTACGATATTACTCATGAATTCCAAACCCTAGACATCAAAAGACCTAATCCTAGAAGGTGAAATGCCAAAAGTCATGTGGGCCCCTATGGGTAAGTTGGTACCTCAACTTCCCAGGGTCGTAAATTTTTCATATGAACTCTGTTCTAGGTGCATGATATCCCATTGGGAAGGTATTTTAGAGAACTACACATTCTGTCGTAAAAGTGTGACTTCGTCCATAGTTTGAATGTGGTCAGACCAAAAAACATTGTTTAGGGATTGAAAATGACCCTAGATGTACAACAAGATGTGTTGACATGAAAGCATACAAAATAATCCAGCTGCATTAGGTGAGTGGCCACCACTATCCACCTGGAATATGTGTAGGGATTCAGACAACCCTAGAAGTGTAGAACCCACAATTACAAAAAGTACAAAAGAATCTGTTGAACTAAAAATGTAAAAGAGGAGCTAGTTGGAATAGGTGGGTGGCCATGGATATCCATCTGGATCAATCCTCCCCCCTTAGGAAGAAATGGTCTCCATTGCATTGAGTTTCCCCATAGTGTAGTGTACCAATTGGCTCTGATACCAATTTGTAGTGTACCAATTGGCTACCCAGGTTTCCAAACCCCTCAATTTACCATTATACATGAATGTTTCCATAATTGGTACAGGAATTAGAAGCACATGCATTTAACCAGAATTAAACACATTTAAAATACAGAGTGAAACATATCTCGTTACTGCTATAATCACACATTCCATAGCATTCATCATTAATTCATTTACTCATCGAAAAACATGATAATATATACAGCACAGTCGTGCCAAAACATGTTCAAAACATAATTCAGAATACTTATCTTTTATTTGTTGTAGCGTCCACCAACCAAGTGCAGGCCTTCCATGAACCTCCCAGCCTTAGACCACACTGTTCATCAGCTCAACAGTAGGTCACCCCCGAGCTGGGACCGAGCTCCACCCCAAGGCAAGGAATCTAGACTCAGGCTGAGGTTACAGGGAAGACAACACATACACATTCAACAGGAAGAAGCTCTCCCAGGAATCTCCCATGCTCACTGCACACAGACCCTCATTCCCCACATGCCTGTTCCACCCCAGGAGAGTGCACCTTCTCTGTCACCTAGACAGTCCTTCGGTTGCCAGTATCCCTTACCTTGGGTTATAGGAACAGATCAGACTGGAATTCTCTGGGCTCTGAGGTAGCTACAGGGATTCCTTCCAGGAGTCCTCTTCTTCCCCTGCGCACTCCCTCACCTGGAGGGGTCGCTCACAGGCCAACAGGCCTCACGCAGTCCAGTGCTGCGCAATCACATCAATCCACGGGAAAACACAGACAAGGCTTCCCAAAAGGTTCGGCTGTCCCAGGATGATCTCACGGGATGATTTTCGGAATAGAGGCTCCACGCACAGGCCAGCTCAGCTTTTCCCAAACAACCAGGGATTCTTCCACTCGAGTTTAACACAGGCTTAATGCGCACACAGGTTTTATCAGAGACACAGGTTACTCAGAGTCAGACACAGACTCCACGGCTCTGGACATGGTGTACACGATTTCC
>ML807136.1:104275-141960 GCA_009831015.1 Picea engelmannii
ACCCTGCTTTGTTGACATCGGTGTAGAGATTGCACGTATTACGGGGATCACTCCAAGGTATACCCACAATTATGAGTGGAAGCCTTTGAGTTGGTTTCGGGCTAGATACCCTGCCCTTGCGTGTGGATCGGACTGACGACTGTCCCCCCAGGTTGTATTGTTGTTTGTGGTGACCTTAGTGGCCTTTCTCTCTAGGTTCTTACCCAAGGTGATTGTGGAGGGAAAAGTCTTCACGGTACCTGGAATCGACGTTGATCAAACTCACTCGGGCTCCTTGGAGGGTATACCCATGATTATGTGTGGGAGCTTGCACCAGGGTGTAAGTCTGTTAAGCAGGTCGTCAACGTAACTTTTCCATCTTAACCCCGCCCCTTCTCGTCTCGTTGTTGCGACGTTGGATTTCATCACCAACTAGTGGCTTCGAAATTAGAAGGTATTGTTTGCTTGGTGATTGCTTCTTAGTTTTGTTTACTAGTGAGTGTTGTTTATTTATCGAAGTTGACCATAGGATTTTTCTCGCGGGACTTGTCACTTGTTTACAATTGCTCCCCCGCGGCGTTCTTGTAGAATGCAAGGATTATCTCCAGAGCATCTGGACGATCCTCAACCTACTGGTACACCTGAGGGTTCTCCCCATCAGACTGAAGTCCCTGTGGTTACTTCACCACAAGGGGAAACCAGTGAAGTTCTGGTTGTCACCACACTACTTCCACACGTCGAACGCATCGACTCTCTGGATGAGTTTTGAGTTACCAACACTATAGAAGACTACCGCGTTCATCGTGGTGAATGACCTGTTGGATGATTAAATCCTTCGGAAGAAACCATTGTTACATCTTCTGAATCGACTGTTGGGCCTTCTCATGGTGTAGTGGGCCAAGATCCTTTTTGGTCCGGTAATTACCGAAGAGTTCTTTTCAGTACAGAGTCACCCCCTGTTTACGCAATCAACCCTCTGGTATCTCCTGAGACAGAGACTACACCCGAGACTACCACTTATCATTTTGTCCTTCCTCCCGAGATGGCCCATCTCGCCAATAATACGAGTGTCCATACCGAGGTTACTGCCACTACTTTCCCTCCTATCAATACCCAGTGAATACCTGATGTCATCCCGACATTACTGCCCGGTTACCATGCGCTGAATGCGTTGTTGAATCCTCCCAATCCAACACCTCCGCAAACCCCCGCCGGTTCTCCAGGTGGTCCTCATGTTCCCGGGTATGAGGTTCCTCATATTATTCCGACACTCCCTCCTTTTCCACCTGGTAATACTAATCCTAGTGGAATTATTCCGACTGTTGCACCAAACACGCAGATTCCTGTTGGTGGACAGGGTGGTACAGTTCCTTTTCTTTTTCCCGGACACAACATAGTTACTACACAACCTACGGTTGGCACACAACTTCTGGGTGGAACTATACCTACAGTAGGGGGTCCAACTTTACCCTTTGGACAAAATATACCTCCTGAATTGGCCCAATATTGGACTCAACTTTTACAAAATTTTCCTCAGAGTGTTGGGGGGCAGCAAGCTGTCCCTACAGTTGGCCAACCTTACCCAGGGGTAACTAATCCTATTTGGGGTTCGAGCCAGACTACTCAACCCCAGCTCCTTGCTCAAACTCAAGGTTATAATCCTTGGGGTTACTATCCTATCTGCCCACCACCGAATCAGCCAGGGGATTCTCTCTATGGGTAGTCTGCTTACACTCCTACTGGTTTTCCGACAAGGATTCCACCCCAAAGCCACCAGTACCCGCAAGTAAATCGACAGTTTCCTTTTCTTTCTACCTTGGATTTACCAGATTTGTCTAGGATCCTGAATGATCCTATCCGTCACTCTCCCCAATGGCCTGCTATCCCTGCTAAACTTCCATCGGATATTCCTAAATTCGATGGCAAGCCAGGAGAGGACCCAAATAATCATGTCATGACTTTTCACTTATGGTGTTCATCCAACTCTCTGATGGATGGCTCCATTCGTCTTCGTCTTTTTCAACGAACCCTTACCGGTTCCGCTGCGAAGTGGTATATTGAATTGCCACGAGGTTTCTTTTCTGATTTCAACACCTTAGCCATGGCCTTTCTCACGCATTACCAGTTACCGATCCGTTATGATACTGGGACTGAGATCCTAACCTCTTTCAAAAAAATGAAAGGTACTCACATCTCAGATCATATACATGAGTGGAGACATAGACGACGTCTCATCAAGCTTGAACTCCCTGATTAGTTACTAGCAGAATGGTTCACGAAATATTTTGTGAATGAGATTGGAAAAGACATTGCTATGGGTGGTTTTGTTACAGAGGAGTAGGCTATAAGTCACGCTCAGTATCTTGATCTCATTTATTCGCAAACGGGAACACTCTACGATTTACTGCCCGAACTGCCTCGTCCTGGTACTTCCAGCACTTCTACTGCTCCAGCTGCCTCACATGCAACTGATGGTGTGATTGGTACTACTCATACCCACTCACACTCTGTTTCAACTACAACCCCCAAATCCACATTTTCTAATGTTCAAAATGCCCCGTCTCCTTCTCCTCCTACCGGTAAAACCTCGGAAGTGAACGATGTTCAATCTACACCGACCGGAAAAAATAAATCAAAGAAAGGGAGAGGAAAGAATAAGGGGGGTAAGAATAATAATCCAAATGAACAAACTACAAATGCTCCTGTTGAAGAGCGAGACAAGTGCAAACCAAGGTACCCTTGCCTTATCTACGGTGACGATCACTATACCAAGGATTGTCCTCGACGTGCCGAAGTTTCCAAGTTCCTTCAAGGAACACCAAAACCACCTACGCCGGCTGTCTTATCCCAGCCCTTCCCATCTCAGCAACATGCCTTGTTGGTCATCCATGACCAACCATCTACCTCCACGACATCATATGTCTTGATGTGCACCAGTGATTCTAAGAAGAATGACGTTGCAATCGCAACTAGAGCTAAAGACTATACTTCTTCTAAGGAGAAGGTTGATGATTTACCTCCTGATTTGGTACAAGCCTCTCCACTGAATCCACCTACGAATGGTACTCTTCATCTCGAACGACCGAGTCTTGATATAGTCCTACGACCCCCGAAAGGTGTTGTTCAGAAGTCGGCTTTCAATCCTCATGCTCGTGCAACCCAGAACTACAGTATTGTGGAAGATCTGGCCCAAGCACCTTCAGCGATGTCTGCCCTTGAAGTCCTTCAGTCTTGTCCTACGCAACGAAGGGCTCTGTTGAAAGCTATAGGTGGAATCGATCCTACTGATTCGAATTTGATAGTCTTTGACTTGGATGAACATGTTCCAAGGTTACCCCCTCACCTTGCTTTTCAGATACAAGTTATTGTCGCTGACAAGAGCATTTGTCGGACAGTTGTTGATGAGGGGGCCTCTACGTGTGTAATGTCTCTTACTTGTTGGAAATCCATTGGCTCTCCTCCCTTAATGGAATCAAAAAATACTCTGAAAGCCTTTAATGGCTCTGGTTTTAAGCCTTACGGCGTTCTTTCCTCATTGTCTGTCACTCTAGAAGGTAAAACTGTCCAAGTTGAAGTGGAAGTTTTCGATGCTCCCTTAGATTATAATCTTCTTCTTGGTCGTAGCTGGGTAGATTCCATGCACGCTGTAGTGTCAACACTTTTCCGTGTCCTACGATTTCCTCACCAGGGAAGAGTGGTTATTGTTGATCAACTTGCCTTCTTTAATTCCGATACTCGCACGGGAAACGTACTGTTCATAGCTAAAACCCCGTCGAGTTACGAGAATGTTGGAGTCGGTCTTTTAAAAGACTCTTCGTTAATGGGTACTTTTCCCATACCACCACCACCCGATATTCTACGCCCATCTGTTGCTTCGATTAATATGATCTCTGTCGTTCCTTACGAACTTCCGGTGTCTTTTGACCCTTGGATAGTCCCTGATCCTGGAGATCATGCTTGTTTCAGCGACGTCATGCCGTTAAGTCCGGTTGAGTCTGCTTATCATGCGATTCAATCGGCAACATCTTCTACACCCTCTCTGGAGGAGTTGTCTCCTGATCCTTTCCATGTTGTCTTTCCCACTGACGAGATGATCATGTCCATCATGGCCGATACACTTTGGGACGATGGGCATGATCGTTCCATACTGTTTCTGGAACAACACACTCTCGAGAATTACCAACGGATTTCGACTCCGTCGACCGTTGTTTTCACAATGACCGTTCCCGGATCTACACGTGATGTGTTTGCAGAAGGGAACCTCAGTAATGTTTCTCCTACGATTCCCATTGATATTTCAGTTAAACCTGGGATATTTGAAAATGTTCACATTGGAGCTTCGTGTTTTCCAGAGGAAGTTGTCACCTATACTGCCTTGTTCAAATAATTCTGTGATACCTTTGCCTGGAGTTACGAAGAGATGCCAGGTATCGACCCGTCTATCGTTGTGCATGAGATAAAAACGTACCCTGGAGTTAAACTAGTATGGCAGCGCCTTCGTCCTGTCCATCCACGTAAAGCGACAGCCATTAAACTCGAAGTTGAAAAACTTCTTAAAGCTGGTTTTATTTACCCTGTGGCTTTGACAGAATGGGTTTCCAACCCTGTACCGATTGATAAGAAAGGTGGTAGTATACGAGTTTGCGTCGATTATCGGGATATTAACAAAGCTTGTTCGAAGGACAACTTTCCAACCTCGTTCGTTGACCAAATCGTCGATGACTGTGCCGGTAGTGAAATCTTTTCCCTCATGGATGGATTTTCCAGCTATAACCAGATTAACATCTCTCCTGCGGACCAACATAAAACTGCTTTTATTTGTCCTTGGGGTACTTTCGCCTACAGAAAACTTCCCTTCGGTATGAATAACGCAGGTGCAACGTTTCAGCGTGCTATGTCTTATGCGTTTCACGATATTAAGCATATCGTTCAGCCTTATTTGGATGATTTTCCAGCTCATTCTTTACGTCGAGTCGATCACCCCAATCACCTTCGAGCAATTTTCGTCCGTTGTCAATTCTATTGCATTCGTCTAAACCCTCATAAATGCATTTTTTGCGTAGAATCCGGCCGCCTTCTCGGGTTCATTGTTTCATGTCAGGGGATCCGGGTAGATCCTATTAAGGTTGAGGTGATTCTCAATCTTCCTCCTCCTTATTCACTGCACCAGTTACAAAGTTTGCAGGGGAAAGCAAACTTTCTTCATCGTTTCATCCCGAATTACGTCGAGATTACTCGTGGTTTTACACATCTTTTAAAGAAAGGTTCCGAGTTTGTTTGGGATAAAGTTGCCAACAATGCTTTCGAAGCTCTAAAGTTGTCCCTAACTAAGGCTCCACTTCTTTTCCCTCCTGATTATAGTCGAGATTACTTTCTTTACCTGGCTGCTTCTGAGTATACCATCAGCACGGTCCTCATTCAAGAGGATGATAACCACGATGAACATGTTATATATTACTTGAGTAGAAGTCTATCATCAACGGAAGTCAAGTACCAACATGTTGAGAAACTGGCTTTGGCTGCTGTTCAAGCAGTTCAATGTTTCCGTCATTATATTCTCTCCAAAAAAACTACAGTGATTTCACATTGTAACCCCATGCAACATATATTGACATGTCAATTGCTGGGGGGCAAGTACTCCAAGTGGATCATCATTCTCCAGGAGTTCGACTTGGAATTCGATCGCACCACGTCGAAGAAATCCTTAGTTTTTGCTGAGTTAATTTGTGATTTCCCCCACTCTGCCATGAAAAATGTAGCAGTTGATTCGTTACCTGATGAATCACTTTTCCTTATCAGTATTGATGACATTTGGTACGGAGATATCATTATATATCTCCAAACTCAAACTTTCCGCCCTGCTTTGTCCAGTAATGAATGACGTCGTATACGTTATCAGGCTCGCCAGTACATTATCCTCAGCGATACTCTTTACCGTTGAGGCATTGACTCTGTCTTTCGGCATTGTTTGACTTTTGACAAAGCTGAGAAATATTTGAATGACTGCCATTCAGGAGCATGTGGCGGTCATATGTCTAGGTATGCTACTGCCCAGAAGATCTTACGTGCAGGATACTTTTGGCCTTCTCTGTTCCATGACTGCATCACCGTTGTCCAGAAGTGTCATGCCTACCAGACCTATCAACAGAAGATTCGGTCACATCCCGCTCCCCTTCACCCTGTAGTCTCAATAGGTCCTTTTGCTAAATGGGGCATTGATTTCATGACATTTCACCCTCACTCGGTTGGGGGGCATGGCTATATTATTGTAGCTGTTAATTATTTTACAAAGTGGGCCGAGGCAATGCCGACATTCGATAATACTGGGAAGACTGCAGCGTTATTTATTTTCAACCATGTCATCACTCGTTTCGGTGTCCCTCAGGCTATCGTTACTGATCACGGTAGTCATTTTAGGAATTATATGATGTCAGAACTGACAGAGAAGTTGGGCCTTCGTCATGACATCTCAACACCCTATTATCCACAGGCCAATGGCCAGGTCGAAGCCATCAATAAGGTTCTCATAACTATGATTCGATGGATGATAGGGATACATAAAACCAGCTGGCACACGATGTTGTTTTCGGCATTGTGGGCATATCGGACATCTGTTAAGTCCGCCACGGGATTTACACCCTTTCATTTAGTTTATGGCATGGAAGCCATTCTGCCGATAGAATGCGAAATACCTTCTTTGAAGCTAGATGTAGAGCTCTTACCTAATACTTCTACCGAAGAAGAACGTCTGTTGTATTTGATGCGATTAGACGAGACCCGACGTAATGCCACTTTAATAGTAGAGGCCCAAAAGAAGCTCGTTAAGGCACAATATGACAAGCATGTCAAGCCTTGCGTGTTCTCTGAAGGAGATCTTGTTCTTCTGTATGAGCAAGATAAAGATTTCCTAGGAGCCGAGAAATTTGAACCTATGTGGCGTGGTCCCTACATTGTCAGCAAAGTGTTGGAAAAAGGAGCGTATGAACTAGTTGATTATGATGGTGTACCTTTGAGTGAACGCAGGAATGGGTTGTACTTAAAGAAGTACTATGCATAAGTTATTTTTGCGTGAGTACTTGTATTTTATGTATCATACTGCGTGTGTGTGTTACTTTAGTTTTTCTTTTGACGTTATCTGGTCTCTGCCCTTACGTAACGTTGTTTTTGATTGTCAGATGTCGGAGTATTCGCTACCTTATATTGGCTTCACTAATGGAGCTAGTCGTAGTACTCAGAACCTAGCTTCCGCTGCATGGGCAATTTATGCCCCGACAAACGAAATCATATCTCTACGAGGTATATGTCTTGGCTGAGCAACCAATAATATCGCAGAGTATAGCGCCGTTGTTGAACTTTTGGTTGATGCTATCTCTCTGGGAATTCATCATTTGGTTGTGCGACTTGACTCGCAGCTTGTAGTACTACAACTCAGTAATGTATATTCTATTCAAAGTCCTACTTTATTAAGGGTATATTTGCGGATTCGCCTCTTGGAACGGTACTTTGATCACATAGAATACCAACACATTCCTAGATGTTTTAATACATTGACAAATGCTTTAGCTAATTATGTATTGGACAGGCACTTAAATAATTTATAAATCAAACACATTAAAATGTACACAATGTAAAGTAAGCTGGTAGAAACCATGTATATATATATAACGATCAAAGTTTGTTTTTACAAAATATTTGTCCGAAGACCAAAATATCAAAAATTGAAGCTCATGGCTTCTACATAAGGACGTCAAGGATGACGTTCACGGTAACAGACTAATGTCCTAGCAACTCTACAGAGAAAGCGACCCATATATGTAGAGACTCCCACAGTGTGACGCTGGTCGCGTCGTGGAATCTCCTCTAGGGGCATATCTGGAACATCGGCCATAAGGCCCTCTAAATTCTGCTCCACGGTCAGATAGTCCTCAACATACTGTGGAACTGCTACTACTGCCTCTCCTCGACGCTGGACAGGAGAACTACCAGCAGGTCTATATGCTCCAACGTCTGTGTTATCAACAAAATTTTGGTGTTAGTCTTCAGATAAATCTATAAACAAAAAACATTTAAATATATCAAAAATACAAAAACATTTAAAAAATTAAAATTGGTGTACTTCTTACCGAGGTCTCCCCACTGTGTATCCTCAGGTAGGGCAAGGTTAGGATCGCCATGGAAATTTAAGCCAGCATATGCATAATCCTCTATCATCAGCACTTGGCCTTGAAGCCAGTCAAAGAACATGTCGTCATACCGGACGATCGGTCCTGCCACATGTCTAGCCATGAGTCGACACCATCGTAACATCCTTCGGTCCCTGGGACTCGGAAAGTGCCACTCAGCCTGAAGCCTAAACACCGGGACTCTCTCACAGAAGAAGGACACTAACAGAGATCCATACCCGAACTGTTTTAGATTTCCACGCCTGCATTTGGTCAGTTGTTTTTTAAGACTGCGTAAAACTACATCAGCCCAGTTGAATACCCGGGGCTCAGTACACTCGATGGCATACTGAAAATAGCTTTGCAGAGCCATATGTGGGGCAACACTTCCTACCATCCGAGCGATAGTGAAGAGAATGGTACGGAGAGTTATATCAGTCACTCCCCAAATGGCTACCTTCCCTTTCTGTCGTTCAACCTCAGGTACGCAGTACTTCCTGCAATACTCACTCATTTTTAAACCACCCCTTCGGCTACCGGTCAAACTGACATAGGACCCCCGTCTGGACAACCCAATCAAGAAATAGATGTCCTTGATGTCTATAGTCAAGGTATGGGTTCCCACGATGAATACTTGTTGATCCGGGTCCCACATTCGGATCAAGTACTCTAGTAATCGAACTTGGGCTCTCATGCCCGGAATGCGGAAATATTTCAGGAGACCGCAATTTCTTAAAGCAGCAATGGTTTGAGGGTGATTTTCGGCGTTTGTATTATCTTCCTCGTGTTCCTATTCTCTCCATTCGAGCACCATGATGATGGTTATTAACCTACATGGCAAACATATGAAGATAGTTAATAATCTTAAACATGGGAAAAATTCATTTTGTTGGCTAAACGTTGCATAAAATTTTGAACTTTGCGCTGTTCGCAGGTGGCCTATGGCACACAGTGAGAACTTCTCGCACTCTTCCTTAGGCCCACCTACGAGAATGAATCATTCTCGCAGGTCTCGTATGGGCAGCCTGCGAGAATCCCTCTACACACATAGGGTTTCAAAAACTAACTTAAAACTTGAAATTTTACCAATGAAATCATGAATTTAAACCATGAAAAGCTAGAGAATGGAGAACTTACCAATATGATCCAGACGGCTCGTGGAATGATGGCCTGAAGCTCCCGAAAATCGACGATGAAGGTGAAGGGTAAAATGGAAATTTTGCACTCAAATGGTAAAAAGGTAAATGACATGGTAAAATATGTTGTGAATTCATTTTTATTACTTTTTTACTATGTCAAAAAATAGGGTTTTCTATATTTATTCATTATTTAACCCTAATCGCTAATCTGGAAATGAGTAAAATGAATGACAGGAAACAAATACGGATGATTATGGACAAAAATTTTACGGTGTGGTGTGATTTTGTTTATTTTCTATGGTTTTGCTATAAAACCTTGAGCGCCTTTTGTCCGTTCTTGCGCTTGTCAAAAACATAAGAACGTGATCGAGAGTCGTTTTATCCCTTTTCCGGGCTCGCTGTGGTTACATGAAAAAGGAACCCCCCTGGAGTTATCTTTAAGCTCTTTTCAGACTCTCTAAACAAGAAAATATTGCTGAGCGATCTTGCTATTTTCACGCTCGCTAAAGTATTTGAAGTATGCGTCCTTCGAGCGATAGTTTAATCCTTTTTCGGTCTCGTTGGATTACTGTACGAAAAAGGAACTGAGAGAGTTCTATTTTTAAATGTTTTTCCAAACTCTATAATCTTGAAAAACCTTCGAGTTTACTATCTCTGGACTCGTTAAACAAACATTGACTGACCCGTGATGGGACCGAACCGCTCCTTCCTAGGGTTCGTTAAAAATAATCCGAGGGACTCGTCCGAAGGATGAGCTTATATCAACAAGCATATGTGATCCTCTTCAAGCTTGCGTAAAAATAAAGAGGTACTTGCAAGAACTGGTGGGGGAAAATTTGGGAAAGGGATATGTTTCATCTTTGTGTTAATTGGCAGTAAATGTCGCTCTTGAACATGACACTCCCTATTCATCATCCGAAGTTGGTTTGGGTAATCCATTTGTCTCTCATTTGATTTAATATCAAGGTCTTTCCATGTGTCGTTTTTGAGTAAATGCTACCAAATCATTGGTTGTGTCATTCATATGTTCAAGAGAAGTCCTTCTGAAACCTCTATTTGAGTCAGCCATCTGCAGTTATCCATCCTCTTCGTGTCGGCCTTCCCTGTGTCCAAAGTCCAATTGTTACATGCTCTGTTTCACTTTCAAAATCTGTTACTCATTTCATGTCATTGATGGGGGATACATCAAGGCCCTCCTATGATGAGTCTTGTTCCGTCGACATCAACACATTATCCAGGATTAAGACTTAGAAATCATTCAGTACCTTGGAGCTTGGATGCCTCAATGGCAAGTTTCCTTTCTTTCGACAGTGGGTTTACATCATTGACCCCTGATCGAAAGATTTCTTCGATTGTTCGACATCAACTCATTTATTTGCAGTCGATGGATTGCACTTTAGTACCTTGGGAGTCATTGACATCAATGGTGATTTCCCTCGCACTTGTTAACGATTACATCAATGACCGGTAATCAAGTGGTTTCTACCATGTTCGACTTCGACACATGTAATCACATGGTTAGATTCGTACTTTGGGTGTGAGATTGAAGACCCTGGGTATCGTCTTAAGTGATCCAGGTTGCGATGGAGTATATGTATGATTTATAACACATAGATCCACTATGTATGTCTCGTGGCTATGTCATCTTGATTAAAAATTTGTCGCATAGATCCACAGTGTATTCAGGTGGCTATGCTATATTATGACTGCATGGATCCACAGTGTATGATTGGTGGCCATGACTTTTAACGTCGTCAATCTATGATCTGAGCATGGGAATTCCTACCTCAGAGGGGATGCATATGATATTCTGCTGATGCTTGGATGTTTGCAGGTTTCTGATTAGATGCACTCTTGGTTCTTGACACACACATGAAGCTTACAAAGTCTATTGACTGTCACTGATTCCACTCTCAGACTTTGGGGGGCATTCTGTTATCCACAATTTTGGTCATCGTGATGATGTTATGATGATGTCATGATGATGGAAAATCAAGCTCTTCAATAAGAATACTTTCCTGAGAAAAGTTGCACTTCTCTGCTTCCAGAAACTATATTTTTCAAGAAGTTCGCAGGCTATCTATATACTTGCCTGCGAGAATGCCTAATTCTCGCAGGCTGCATTAAGCTAGGGTGTGAGAGGTTCGCACTGTAACAAAGGCCAGGGTGCAAACATCTTCTTAAAGAGGAAAAATATGAAGTTCTCGAGCCTTCTAGAAGAAAATATTCAAGAAGAATGAGTTGGCTAACGAATGGTTGTTCAAGTGTTGGCTTTCCAGATATCTTGGGATCATTTTCTATCCAAGTAACTAAATTATCTTCTCCTATATATTGAGGAGATTACTCATGAAAAAGTTAGAAGAAAGATAGCAAGAGGTTGATTGGAGAATTGTTGAAATCATGTATGAAGGAATGTTGCTACAGCAGCTAGAGACACCAGCAAGGTCATCACAAGTAGTTGATTTTCTTCATGCATGAGCAAGTGTGTGTGTCAGAGCTAGGAGCCATCGAAAGGAGACCTACGACATCAAGGCTCAGGTTGTAAGTTTCACTTTCAATTAATTCAATACAGTAATATGTCCCTTTCCCATAGAGATGATGTTACTTTATTACATAATTCCTTGATCACATGTATAGACTAGATATTGAATATATTAATCTGCCTTCACCTCGATTGGTTTGTGTTGTTGTGATCTGAACGGTGCAAGAGCATTGGAGAGAAGCTTGGAACAACATAGACCTAAGGAAAGTGTTCCTAAGGTATGTCCATAATCCTTATATCTTAGTTCATTCAATAAGCTAGATCTGGGGAAAGTGTATTATTTTGTCATGTTTTGTTCTAGATCCAGGTGGATCTAGGGAGATCGGTTTGTGTCCAAACGTACAGATTAATCCTAAAACAGGAGGATTTTCCCTACCTTGACAAACCGATAAAGTTGGATCCTCTGCTGACGAGTGCCCTTGACCTGTGTGTCCACTATCAGATCAACAAATGCTTGTTCCATGCAGTTAGGGTTGAGATTTGTTTGTGTCAGTTATTCTGTGATCTTTGAGGTGTCCAATAATGGTGGAAAATATGTCCTAAGGAGGTCCACATTGAACACTGGGTGTAGGCCAAGGAAGGGTGGAGTATTGAGCTAAAAAACATTGCTACTCACAACCTTAGTGATAGTGTAAGGCGCATAGTGAAGTGGGTGGAGCTTCCGATGGGGCCTTGTGAGATGCTCCTTCTGCAAATGTAACTAGACTTTGTCTCCAACCTGAAACTGATGCGGTGCCCTGTGTTGATCATGACACTACTTATACTTAGCATTGGATTTCTACAAAATCTCCTGGACCTATTGGCGGTTGTGCTGAATCCTCTCAATGAATTTGGTGGATTTTTAGGTCTCAGAATGAACATGGGAAGATTTTATCTGTGTGGTGGAAAGAGGTAGTGAAACATCAATGGGACCCAAGGGTTGGAATCCCAGCCCCACCTAAAATGGGCTATGGTTTGTGGAGCTATGGATAGCCATGTTGTAACTATGCTAAAAATAAGGGAGACTCTCATCCTGTGTACGTAGATGATTAGAGTTGTACATGATTAGGATGTGCATAATCATATGATTGATGACCTCTACTTGTCCTTATGTTTGGGGTGGAAAGAGGTGGATTTAGTGAGCTTGGTGTCCAATAGTGACTAGAGACTCGACCAAAATGTGGTGAGGAACATGTTGTCCCGGTCATAGATGATGGTCTGTGGTATCCCAAAATGGAACCAGACTCATTCGAAGAAGCAATTGGCAGTATCTACCACTGTGATATTATTATTGTAGGCTGTGAGGATGGCCATCTTCGAAAACTGATCAACGACCACAAATATGCAGTCATTTCCTTGCTTGGTGGATGGAAGGCCAGACATGTAATCCATTGAGATGGATTCCAAAGGATTCTATAGAGTAGGAAGAGGGGTGTATAAGCCTTGCTTCTTGATGGATGGCTTGGAAATGGAATAGGAAGTGAAAGATATGATATACTTGCTAATGTTGTGTCAAATTTTTGGCCAATAAAAATGTTTTTGAAGAACGATCACAGTTTTCTCCATGACAAAATGTCTTGCCATCCGACTACAGTGGGCTTCCCAAATTAGCTTTGCATGCTTGCTTGTAGGAACAAAGAGATGGACTAGATGGAATAATAGTCTATCCTGAATGTGAAAATTGGTGACAACTGCACCTGTACTCAAGATCTTATAGGTGGTGGTGAAGTTCGGATCTTGCTGATAAAGTTGGGGCCACACATATGCCTCATCTCCACAAGAATGGAGCATAGTGGTGAGGGAAGCCACGGGAGGTCAAATGAGGAAGTCAACGACATGATTTGATATCCTCGTCTTATACTTGATGTTGATATGGAACTACTGTAGGTAGGTTGAACACTTCCGATGGTTGTCATTCTGCATTTTCCCCTGTGTCTATATGAACTGTAGAGGCTTGTGATCAGTGTGGATGATCGTCTCCTTTCCCAGAATGTAATGTTTCCATTGACAACAATCTTGTATGATGGAATACATTTCCTTTCCATAGGTGGGGTATTTGCAAATAGTATATGAGAGTGTCTCACTATGGTATTCCACTAGATGACCATGTTGAGTGAGAACTGCGCCTACAAGATAGTCATATGCATCAATCTCAATCTCAAATGGTTGTTGAAAATCAAGCAAGGAGAGTACTGGAGCTAAGCACAAGTGATGCTTCAGATCATCAAATTATCATTATTGTTCCTTCTCCCATACGAACTTAGCCCTGCCACCACCATTGGCCACCTGGGTGAGGGCCCATACAATATGGGAGAATCCCAACATGAACCGTCAGTAGAAATTGGCCAGTCCCAAAAAGTTCTGAAGCTCGGTTAGTGTGGTCAGGGTTGTCCAGTCACGGATGACTTGGATCTTAGCTGGATCAACATGTACTACATTCTCATCAATAATGTAGCCCAAGTATTGGACCTTTTTCATGCCAAAAGAGCATCTTTCCAAGTTGGTATATAGCTTGTGCTATCAGAGAGTGATCAAAACTTGTTGAATATGCCGCATGTGCTCCTCCCAAGTTCTGCTAAAGATGATGATGTCATCCAAATATACCTCCACAAAAGAGTTGGTGAAGGGTCTCAATACATCATCCATCAACCTCATGAAAGTGGATGGTGCATTTCTTAAGCCAAAGGGCATGACCATCCATTCGAAGAGACCTTATTTAGATTTTAAGGTTGTCTTCCATACATCAGTTGGTTTGGTGGGAACCTAGTGATAGCTAGAATTTAGGTCAATCTTGCTGAAGAAATTTTCCCCCTTGAGTTGGTCAAGAAGGTCATCAATCCTGGGAATTGGGTATTGGTTCCTGACTGTGATTTTATTTAGGGCTCTGTAAGCAATGAAGAGTCGACAAGTCTCATATTTCTTCTGCACCCGTACAATCAGGCTTCCACAAGGGGAGGAGATGGGTCTGATGTTCCCCTTTTGAAGAAGCTCTTGGATCTCACGCCTGATTTCGTCATTTTCCATCAATGAGTTGCGATAGACTAGTCCATTAGGTAGAGGTGTACCGGGGGTCATGTTGGCGCTTGACCAAGTTTTGGGGAAACTTTGGTCAACTTTGGTCCACTTTTGGACTTCGACACATTGGTCGAAGAAGGAGTGCCTAGGTGGAGATGAGATCATAGATCTCACCTTTTTTATGGGCTATGTGGACCCAGTAAGGGGTCCTCTAGGGTTTTGTAATGGGTTTATGGGATGTTGACGCATGGGTTCTCCCCATGATTAGGCCCTATTGTAAGATTTTTTAAAGTATAAATAAGAGGAATGCATTGTAGAAGTAGGAGGCTAGAAGAGCTTTGTGCACGGGAATGTATGCGCATCAAGGTTTTGTGCTTGAATGTGATTTTGTAGAAGGTGCTAAGTGTTGTGATAGAAAGTTTGGCTTTGTGAATTTGACCTATTTTTGGAATAAGGATCTAGTGCTTAGTTCACATATATCCTGTCTAGTGCGGAGTTCGACTTTGTGGATTAGTGCACAAGAGTGAATGAATGCAATATTTTGGCAAATAATAAAGAGGTGAAGTGGTTTGTGGATGTAGCCCCATCCTGGGGTGAACCACGTATATCTGGTGTCTCATGAGTTTCTTTGTATTGTTTTATTTTTGTTATAAGCTTTCTTAGTGCTTAGAACATGATGTGTAATAGATATTTTGTTTCTTAAGTACTTTATATATGTTAAAGGATAAATGAATGCTAGATCTATATTTGATTATGCTTTGTGAAGTTAATAGGGTTAATAAATTAATGCGTGTCACTTCCTAAGCATTAACAAAATATTCTGCAAAGTGATATTATCACAGATATGTGTCCCAAACTAGTTACAGACACCTGCGTCTTGTAACCCCCCCTTCTTCTATTTTGGGTGAGACTTCACCTACTTTGCAGGTTTTGCCGAAAGGGCTGGTAGTTTTTTTTTTGTTGGTGCGATGTTAAGTGTTGAAGCCTGGTTCTGCCCCTGTGCCAACAAATGATTTCATCGTCAAGACGCCTCTGAAGACATGTTCTATAGATAAGAAGAGAAGAAGGTGGAGTTATATGGAAGGATTGAGAGGGAGTTGAAGGAAGTGCAGTAGGCTATTCTCTTGGTCCATGAAGTGCCTATTTTGTTGTATGTGCCTTCCTCATCACAGACCGCATAATTGGGGGACGATCCAACCTAGTTAAGAAGGCTTGCTGATGAAAAAAATTCTCGATTCCACAGAGCTTAGGAAGAGAAGGAGAAGGCTATATAAGACTTGAAAAACAATAAAGATGATGTCCTAGTATAATTACAGGTAGCATAGGACAATGTAGCTACCCATGAAAGCGAGAAAGCAGAGATTCAGGTGAATCTTCAATAGGAAAAATCCCAGCTACATAGGGAAAAAGAGCAGCTACTCATAGAGAAAACCATGGTCAAAGAAGAAGTAAGTAAAGCATGTCGTTCTATGATAGGATTGGCATAGGGGGAGCAAGAGTCGGGTGAAGTTCAAATAGATAAACTCACAGAATCCCTCCAACAGCTTCATGCTAGGATAACTGAAATGGAGGCTCGAACAATGCCAAGCACCCCGTAGGAGGTGCGTGATCAGAGGGAGGAGACTGCCAAAAACACAAAAGAAAATATAAGATCCCTCACCTCGAAATGTAAAGAGTTGAGGGATAGAAGCGCCCAGACATATGAATGCCTCGCCAAAGATCCAGAACTGAAGAAGCTAAAAGAACAGTTACATGAGGCGCAACAACAAGAATTTTCATTGCAGGTGCAGATGAAGCTCCTAACAGTAGTGGAAAGGATGAAGAGATCCCAAGAGTAGCACACAGTACAAAAACAGATCACTGCCCTCTAGGTTAAGGTGATGGACGTAACACAGAAGTTACAACTTGTGCAGGATGAAGCCTGCAAGGTGTTCGAGGAGATCAATGGCCAAGGTTCACAATTATATCAAGTAGTTGCAATAGTATAACAACGCATAGAACGGCCTATTACAGAGAAGACAATCCAGGAGCTCGTTGAGCAGGAGGCTCAGGCGAGGTAGCAAGTCGAGGCATCCAGAGTCAAGATCAAGGCTTTCAAAGCAGCATTGTCCATACCTGAGGGACTCGAGATGTGTCATAGGTGAGTGTTGGGAGATTGTTGGCCCTCGACCAAGTTTTGGGGAAACTTTGGTCATCTTTGGTCCACTTTTGGACTTCAGCACATTGGTTGAAGAAGGAGTGCCCAGGCGGAGCTGAGATCATGGATCTCACCTATTTTTGTTGGATATGTGGACCCAGTAAGGGGTCCTCTAGGGTTTTGTAATAGGTTTATGGGATGTTGGCCCATGGGTTCTCCCCATGATTAGGCCCTATTGTAAGATTTTGTAAATTATAAATAAGAGGAATGTATTCTAGAAGTAGGAGGCTAGAAGAGATTTGTGCAAGGGAATGTATGTGCATCGAGGCTTTGTGCTCGACTGTGATTTTGTAGAAGGTGATAAGTGTTTTGATAGAAAGTTTGGCTCTCTACATTTGACCTAGTTTTGGAAGGAGGATTTAAGGCTTAGTGCACAGATCTCCTGTCTGGTGCAGAGTTCAACTATGTGTCTTAGTGCATAGGAGTGAATGAATGTAATATTTTGGCGAATAATAAAGAGGCAAAGCGGTTTGTGGACATAGCCCCACCCTAGGGCGAACCACATATATCTAGCATCTCATGGGTTTCTTTGTGCTGTGTTATTTCTGTTATAAGCTTGCTTAGTGCTTAGATCATGATGTGTAATATATATTTTTTTTCTTAAGTACTTTATTTATGTTAAAGGATAAATGAATGCTAGATCTATATTTGATTATGCTCTCCGATGTCAATAGGGTTAATAAACTAATGTGTGTCACTTCTTAAGCGTTAACAAAATATTTTGTGAAGTGATATTATCACATATCGGTGTCCCATCCTGGTTATAGAAACATGATTCATGTAATCCCCCCTTCTTCTACCTCGGGTGAGACTTCGTCTGTTTCGCAGGTGTTGCCGAAAGGGAAAGTAGTCAGGGTTTTGTTGGTGTGTTGTTAAGCATTGAACCCTAGGTCTTCCCCTATGCCAACATGTCAGATCAATTGGATGATTTACTTGGAAGTGCTTCTGTACCCTGGTGGGTGAGGAGAAGATGTCTCTGTATTCTTCCATGATCCCGTCCACTTGCTTCTGCTCCAAAGAGAGGATCTATGTCAAGGCCACAAATGTGGTGGTGTACTTATACTTAATGTGAGAATGGATCACAAAGAAGATGAACTTTCGGGTCTGTGAAATTACCTTACTGCATTACTTAGTACAGATTAAAGAAATAGCAGTAGGCAGTGCTACCTCTGGTATCCTCTACAATTGTCTACCCAAAGTAATAGTAACACTGCGGGGTCTAGACTCATACACATCATGGTGCTTACAAAAATATGGTTGTCCTAAAATAACATCACAAACTTCAATGCAAGCAATATCACACAATACCTCATCTTTGAAAGGTTGGATGTCGTAGAGAATACGACACTATTGGTTGACACGAAGATATCTTCCTTGGTGAATCCAGTTGATGGTGTAGGGATGTGGGTGCGGTGTCATTGGAAGGTCAAGCTGCTTGATGACCTTTGCTGAAATCAGGTTCTTCTGATTGTCGCTATCGATAATGAAATGAAGTAGAGCCTCCTTTACCCACATATTTGAGTTAAATAGGTGTTCTCCTTCCTCTGGTTCTTCTGGTTCACTTGGTTAGACTTTGATGGTAGAGTCAGTAGCACTAGGTTCCACATCAATAATCCACTTCCCACCTTTAGGATTTTATTCAAAATCAGAATTGGCATCTAACTCGAAAGCCTTAAGCTCGTCCATGAGTGACTACTTGGAGAGACATTCTTCGGTGTTGTGCCAATGGATTTTATGGTACTCACACCATTTTCCCATGTCCTTCTTCATCTTCTCATTTCCCTTATTGTGTTGTGTCTTAGACTTGTTGTCCTGAGAGTGGCCATATCTGATCTATCCCTTGCTATGTGGGTTGGGGCTTCCTTTTCCCTGCTCCGACTATGAGGAGTTTGCAGATCCAAACTCTCCCCGATTCTGCTTAAATTTCTACCCAATCTTGAAAGCATATCTATAAGTTATACCCAATGAGGTGATGTCTAGAAAATCCATTTCTGTTTGGATGTATCTATGCAAACAAACTTTTTATTTGAGCACTAGATGTTTCTCAGAGTCTTTGTACCCAATTTGGTGTGCAGGGTATGGAAAATATTGGTGAAATATGGTACTATCTAGTCTCTTTCTTGACACATGGTGGTCCATCTGGTGTACTAGTCCTCGTAGCTTCCAACAGAGTATTATTGTTCCTTAATGGCATCCCAAAAGGAATCCCATGTAGGGGAAACAAAAAATATTGCAAATTCCTCTATGGCCCTTTTCTCAGAGTAAGTGTCCAACCAATCCTTAACATGGGGGACAACCTTAGGGAGTGAAAAGTTAATATTTTCCCTATTGGAAAAATTCTGAACCAAAAAATACCCTTCAAGTAGATTCAACCATTTTATCTATAACATCACATCTATCAATCCTTCAAATAAGGGAATATCAAAATTTACCTGTACCTTTAAGGGGGTTGCATGGCCGCTTGATGAATATGTGTCTCTTGTGGGCTTCCTCCGAAGGATCTGTAGAAAGTTATCCATCATTTTGTTCCTTTATTGCCCAATGGATTCCTCGAGAAACATTTTAAAATGATCTCCTCCATAATATTTATTTTCGTCTCCCATGGTTTTTTTTTGTCTTAGCACAACCGATCTTGCAATAACTCGATTGATTTGAGTCCCAACTTCTTGTACCCAGATCTTGTCAGGGACATGCATGAAGAAAAATAAATGAAGAGAAGACCGCTTTGATACCACTGATCCAGATTTAGGAGTGGAATAAACTAATTAACATACTGAATACAATAAACATAGATATATGAATAAAAACACAGATATTCATAGAACATTATCTTCTATTGAACAACTGAAATAGGATGAAACTGTAAAACTGCAGAATTGAAACTCTTGCTTGAATGGTGGTAGTTATCTATGAGAAGAGATGTGGCTACTACACGCATCCTTCCGATCAAAATGATTACAATTAGGCTCCAATGAAATTTTTGATATTACTCATGAATTCCAAAACCCTCTACATCCAAAAACCTAACCCTATAAGGTGAACCGCCAAAATTCATGTGGGCCCCTATCACTAAGTTGGTACCTCAACTTCCCGGGGTCGTAACTTTTGCATACGACCTTCGTTTTAGGTGCATGATAGCCCGTTGGAAAGGTTATTAAGAGAATTAGACATTTTGTTGTCAAACTCTAACTCAGTCTATAGTTTGACTATGGAAACCCGAAAAAACACATTTTGGGGATCCGAAACGACCCTCGAAGTACAACAAGATGTGGTGACATGAACACATATAACATAATATGGTTGGATTAGGTGAGAGGCCACCAATATCCACCTAGAATATTTGTAGGGATTCAAACAACCCAAAAAGTGTAGAACCCACAATTACAAATAAGTACAGAAGAATGTGTTGAACTAAAAATGGAAAAGAGGAGCCAGTTTGAATAGGTGGGTGGCCACAGATATCCACCTGGATCAAAGTATTTATTAACTTTCATTGATATCTTTTCCAGACGTACTTGGGTTTACTTATTAAAACTTAAGAGTGATGTTTTTGACAAGTTTTTTCTCTACAAGGCCCTTGTAGAAAAACAATATGGACATCAAATTCAAAGGTTAAGAACAAATAATGGTGGTGAATATGTGAAAAATAATTTTACAAGTTACTGTGCTACGAGCATCCAAACACAAAATATTGTTCCATATACACCACAACAAAATGGTGTTGTTGAGAGAAATAACTGCACATTAAAAGAAATGGCTAATTATATGATCCAATATAAGGGATTAAGTCTAAAGTATTCGGCGAAAGCCATCAACTGTGAAAATTACACAGTAAATAGCACTCCCACAGAGGCTCCTAAAAATATAACATTAGAAGAAGATTGGACTAAAATTAAACCATATGTAAGTCACTTCTGTTTATTTGGCAGTATAGCATGGTCTCACATTCCCGATGAGAAAAGGAAAACATTGTAGCGTAAAAGTGAGAAGTGTATATTTGTTGTATATTTTGAAGATGTCAAAGGTTATAGACTTCTTGAACCACATTGTAATGAAATTAATATTAGAATAGATGTTAAATTTGATGAAAATATCTTGGCTTGCGAGCCTAATTCAACAATTGTGCATTCTTCAGCCTGTGATCCATATTCGACGTTTGTGCCTTCTTATGTTCCTATTATGATTTCTTCTTCAGATGATGACAATGAGGATGAAAATCCACCTCTGCATGTTCACCTTCCTCCAGATGAGTCCTTTGAACTTGAACTAACACTGATTCCACCACTTCCTATATAGGTCTATTCAACATGAAAATAAACTGGTGATCTTGTCAGTGATCCTTCAGATCAATGTCAGACACATTCAGAGTTCCAGCAAGCCTCTTATATTTTGGATCAAGTTTTAGAGACTCATGATCAAGAGATATTTGCAGAAGATTCAGGTTATATAGATTGGGATATAACAATGAATGAAGAGTATTATTCTTTAATGGAAAATGATACTTGGGATATTGTACCTCTTGCAAAAGGAAGAAAACATGTTAGATGTAAATGGGTATACAAAACTAAGTATGCATCGGATGGAAGTATTGAAAGACACGAGGCTCGATTAGTTGCCAAAGTATTTTTCCAAGTTGAAGGAAATGACTATCATGAAACGTTTTCCCATGTAGCCAAAATGAATTCCATCGACCTTGTTCTGCCCTTGTTTCCTCACATAAATGGGAGGTCCATCAGATGGATGTTAAATCCACCTTATTTCATGGAGATTTGCAAGAAGAAATATAAATGGACTATACTTGAGAAGTGCATATTTGTTGGTTATTTTGAATATGTCAAAGGTTATAGACTTATTCAGCCACATTTTAATGAAATTATTATTAGAAGAGATGTTAAATTTGATGAAAATCTCTTGGTTTGTGAGCCTCATTCAATGATTGTGCATTCTTCAGCCTGCGATCCATCTTCGACATTTGTTCCTTCTTATGTTCTTATTATGTTTTCTTCTTCAGATGATGACAGTGAGGATGAAAATCCACCTCTGCCTATTCACCTTCCTCCAGATGAGTCATTTGAACCTGAACCAACACTAATTCCACCACTTCCTATATGGGTCTATTCAACACGGAAATAAACTTGTGATCTTGTCAGTGATCCTTCAGATCAATGTCTGACACATTCAGAGTTCCAACACGCCTCTTATATTTTGGCTCAAGTTTTAGAGACTTGTGATCAAGAGATATTTCTAGAAGCTTCAGGTTATATAGATTGGGATATAACAATGAATGAAGAGTATTAGTCTTTAATGGAAAATGATACTTGGGATATTGTACCTCTTCCAAAAGGATGAAAAATTTTCATATGTAAATGGGTGTACAAAACTAAGTATGCATCAGATGGAAGTATTGAAAGACATGAGGCTCGATTAGTTTCCAAAGTATTTTTCCAAGTTGAGGGAAATGACTATCATGAAACCTTTTCCCATTTAGCCAAAATGAATTCCATTGACCTTGTTCTTCCCTTGTTTCGTCACATAAATGGGAGGTCCATCAGATGGATGTTAAATCCACCTACTTTAATGGAGATTTGCAAGAAGAAATATAAATGGAACAACCTCTTGGCTATGTCCAAAATGAATCTATCCTTTTTTGTCGCCTTAAGAAATATATTTATGGTCTTAAGCAATCTCCCCAAGCTTGGTATGCCAAAATGGATAGCTTTCTTATTGACACTGGATTCTCTAGATGGCATTTTGATCCTAATGTCTATACCAAGAAAGTAGGAAGCCATCTCATAATCCTTTTCCTTTATGTTGATGACCTTATCCTTATTGGTAGTGACTCAAAACTTTTAAACCATGTGAAAACCAACCTTAAGAATAAATTTGAAATGACGGACTTAAGATTTTTGCATTATTTCCTTGGCCTTCAAGTTTTGCAAACCAATGACGTATTTTTTCTTTCCTAGTCTAAGTATGCTTATAACCTTCTTAATCTCTTTAAGATGGAATATTGTAAACCAACCCCTTCTCCCTTCTAGTCTGGAGTCAATCTTGCTACCACCTGTAATTCTCCCGAAGTTGATGCTACCTTGTACTGTTAGTTAGTTGGTATTCTCTTATACTTGACTCATACCTGTCCTGATATTTCCTTTGATGTTGGTCTTGTTTCCTAGTATATGAAAACACCCCATGAAAACCATTGGAAAGTAGCTAAAATTATACTTCACTATGTCCATGGTACAGTTCAGTTTGGGATACATTACAGTTCACGGGGGACTCCTTTATTGGTTGGTTTCACTAATTTAGATTGGGCTAGCGAACCCGATGATCGAAATTCATCTGCAGGTTATGTTTTCAATATTGGTTCAATACCTGTGACTTGGGCTTGTTAGAAACAACAGACCATTTCACTTTCTTCAGAAGAATCAGAGTACCGAGCAACGATAAATGCAAGTTATGAAGTCTTGTGGCATCAACAAAGCCTTTCAGAGTTTGGATTCCGACAACAACATCTGACCAGCCTTTGGTGTGACAATCAAAGTGCCATCAAGCTCGCCAAAGACATAGTTCAACATAAACACAAAAAATGCATTGATCTACACATGCACTTCATCAGAAAGCTCATTCATGATCAAGTTAGTGAAGTGCTATTTTTCCCTACAGAATATGAAGTTGTAGACATTTTCACAAAGTCTCTTACAAAAGTGAAGTTTTCCAAACTTTGATGTATGTTAGGAATTTAGGAAGTTGTCATCAAGGGGAGATAGGATCTAATGCCTCCTTCCTTATCCTATTATGTCACTACTGTAAATCCTTCAATCCTATCCCAAGTTGTTCTTAAGGGGGGATGTTAGGATATTTAGACACTCAGGAGTTAGTTAAGATCTACTTGGTCTAATGTCTCGTTAGGTAAAAGTGTGTTTCTTTGGTATGCATTTGTATGCATTTGTAGTTAGGAAATCTGAAGGTCATGATATGTGACCGACATAGAGTGATATGACAGTTCATATTCTCCTGGATCTTAACGACCATTGATCTGTGGCTTAACATGCGATTTGTTATCTTGGTGGATATTGGTGGACACCCACCTATTCCAACTGGCTCCTCTTATCCATTTTTGTTCAGCACGTTCTTCTCTACTTCTTTGTAATTGTGGGTTCTACAGTTTTGGGGATGTCTGAAGCCTTGCAGATCCTCTAGGTGGATACTGGTGTCCTCTCTCCTAATCCAACTGGATTCTTTTGTATTTTTTCAAGTCAACACATCTTGTTGTACCTCCAAGGTTGTTTTGGATCCCTAAACATTGTTTTTTGGATCACCATATTTAAACCATAGATAGAGTTAGAGTTTGATGCATAAACGTGTATTTCTCTGAAATACCTTTCCAACAGGATATCACACACCTAAAACGGATATCCTATGCAAATGTTACAACCCCATGAAGTTGAGGTACCAACTTACCCATAGGGGCCCAAATGACTTTTGGTGTTTCACCTTCTAGTGTTAGGTTTTTGGATGTATAGGGTTTTGGAAATCATGAGTAATATAAAAAAGGCCTCTGGAGCCTCATTTTAATCATTCTTCTCATATGGATGTGCATAGCAGCTGTAATGTCCCCAACCAACAACAGGTCGGGCAATGCCACTACTTAGACACTTCACTTAGCTCTCATACAATTTTGTAACGTCCCCAGCCAACAACAGGCTGGGAAACGCTACTATGAAATACCTTATATTCTACAAACTATATCGGACATACATATCTATATACATGCATATTTAGCTAATTTAATCACATAACCTAGAGTTGTTGCTACCATACAGACTCAAATGGAATTAACAGTATTTCAAACATGCAATAGAAAACATGATAACATTCAAGAATCACAGACATGCATAACATATATAATTAAGCACATAAATGATAATTATCTTATAACTGGAGTAAAACCACTGAATGTGTGAAGAGCTTCCATGAACCTCCCAGCCTTAGACCATGCTTCTCATCACTCTCAACAATAGGTCACCCCCGAGCTGTGACTAAAATCCACTAGGAAAGGGATTCATAGCCTAGGCAAGCTCAGTCGAAAAGTCACAAAATTAATAGGAAGGATTCTCTCCTAGGAGCCACTTACGCCCACTGCTCACTGAATCACATTCCCCACATGCCTGTCCCACCCCAGGAGTATACACCTTCACTTCCGCATAGTCCATCGACTGCTCCATATCCCTTACCTTGGGCTTAAGAAACAGGTTGGACTGAAATTCTTAGATCGTTGTAGTAGCTACGAGACTCATTCCACGAGAAATCACCTCCTCAACACACTCTCTCACCTAGAGAGAGTTTCTCAAAGTCTTGACAACCTTCTTCTTCAATCCACAACTACCTCTCTCACCTAGAGAGAGTGTTGCTCACAGGCCTGACAACCTGCTTCTTCAATCCACAACAGTTAAATCAAGTATGGAAATGGACGACTTAGTAATTTACAGAGGTGAAATATGGACACAGTTCAATAATGGAGGAAATAGCTGGCTATGGGCTTGCTTAGTGCATGAGTGAACTCGTGAGGAGAAAATGGGGCAGACTGGTCTAGCCTCCCAAGATGGTGATAATAGTGAGAGCCCAAAACTCTCTGCGTGAACCCCTGCCTACATGAGTAAGTGTCCCCAATAGAAATAATTTTCCCCTTAATATTGCATGTGCTTGAGCCGACACCTTTCTCTCATGAAGAACACCCCTTTCCCTTTGGAAGTCACATGTCCTTCCCTAGGAACTTAAGATAAAAAACATATCCTTTCACACAGTTTTTGGAATAATAATAATAATAATAAATTATTATTCTTTTGGACTTAATTCCTTAGGCTTATCCCTCTCTTTCCAACATCTTATCCCCCTCTCCCTTACCCAACCTAGTGGATCTTAGTCCCCCATCACTCTTTCTTCGTGGTCGGTCTACATGCAGTGATGTTTTTATATTACTAATATGAATAGTTATGTGTACAAAAAAAACATGCTCCTGGCATTTAACACCTAGGCTCTTCGGCCTAATAACACATAAGATTACCATATTATAATTTCTTGTCTCACTAGCCTAAAAACCATGTTTACAATTTGTAATACAATTGGGGCTCATCCTTGGGGTATTACAATCCCCTCCCCTTATTTTTGCACTGTCCTCGGTGAAACTTATTTACACAACATCAACAAGTTTTTCAAAATATTAAAAAAGATGCAGGTATTCTTCTCACATAGCATCCTCATGTTCCCATCTTGTGTCCTCAGGACTGTACCAGGTCCACTAGACCTTTACAAGACCTATGACTCAATTCCAGAGTTGTTTTCTCTTCCGGTCCAATATGCACACTGGATGCACTTGCAAGACACCTTCTTGCTCCACCTGAATCACATTCCAATCAATAACATGATTAGCATAAAGTATATATTTCTTAAGAAATGAAACATGAAACACATTATGTAGAGTCATGGATGCAGGCAATGCAAGCATATATGCAATTGGTACAATCCTTTATAGGATTTCAAATGGCCCATGATATCTAGCTGCCAAGTTGGAATAGTTTCCCAACTTCAATGAACTTTTGTTGTCTTTCACTTTCAAGAAAACATGATCACCCACGTTAACCTCCCTCTGGGTTCTATTCTTATCAACATACTTTTCTTCCTGTGTTGGGAAGTCTTCAAATTCTTCTTAATCTTCATCATTTGCTCCATTTCCTTGAGCAATTCAGGCCCAACTATTTCTCTATCATCTAGGTTATCCCAAATTACTAGGGTGTCACACTTTCTTCCATAAAGTGCTTCAAATGGGCTCATCTTCAATGATGCTTGATACCAATTGTTGTAGGCCAATTCTACCAAGTGTAGGTAGTCTTCCCATTTATATGGTTTGTCCATCACATACATCCTTATCATGTCTTCTATCACTTGGTTCACCCTCTCCATCTTCCCATTAGACTTAGGATGATAAGCAATACTGAAGTTCAGATTCATTCTGAACCCTTTGAATAACCCCTTCCAGAACTTTGAGGTAAATTTAGGGTCTCTCTCAGACACAATTGTCTTAGGGATACCGTGCAATCGTGCTACTTCCCACATATAGATTTCGACAATATTAGTTGTCTTGTGAGTTGTATTCAATGGAATAAAATGGGTAGCTTTCGTAAGCTTATCTACCACCACCATGATGGAATCATGCTGCTTGTCGGTTCTAGGAAATCCCGTGATGAAATCCATTGTCACCACTTCCCACTTCCACTCAGGAATGGGAAATGGTTGTATCAACCCTGCTAGGTGCCTATGCTCAGCCTTGACCTTCTGACAGTCTATACATCTGGTGATGTATTCTGCAATCTCCTTTTTCATTCCCGGCCAAAATTAATAGCTCTTGAATGCTTCCACTATTTTCTAATATCCAGGGTGCCCAACATAAGGTGCCTTATGCATTTCCTTCAAGACCATAATTCGCAATTCCCTAGAATTAGGTACATAAATTCTATTTTTGTAAAGGAGTGTTCCATCCGCTTCCAATTTATAATCTTCCACTTCCTGTAGCATCTTACCTTGCTGTAGCTTTGCCTCCAATTCCATGTACTGCAAATCTGCATTTCCAGCTTCTGAAATTCTGCCTTTAATATCAGTTTGATACATGTTGATGGTCGTAGCATGTAGTTCATGCACTCTTCTGCTAAGTGCATCATCCACTTTGTTCTCCTTTCCTTTGATATGATTGATATCAAAGTTGTACTCGCAAAGGAATTCCAACCATATACTTTTCCTAACATTCAAGGTTGGTTGATCAAACAAATACTTTAGACCGTTGTGGTCTGTCTTCAGTTCAAACCTCTTTCCCATGAGGTAATGTCTCCATTTCTTTAGAGTGTGCACTATGGATTCCAACTCCAAATCATGAGTCACATAGTTTTTTTCGTTCTCTTTCAATTTCCTGGACTCATAACATATTACAAATCCATTATGGCCAGGGACTCCTCCTAGTCCTTCTTTGCATGCATCTGTACACACTACAAAATATTCATTTGGATATACGATCCTTAGGATTGGAGCACTTGTTAACAACTACTTCAATTGATGGAAGCTTCTCTCACACTCCTCTATCCATTGAAATTTATTCTCTTTCCTTTGCAAGGAAGTGATGGGGTGATCTATCCTTGAGAATCCTGCAATGAACCTTCTATAATAGCTAACTAGACCCATAAAAGATCTGACTTCTGTCACATTCCTCGGTGCTGACCATTCTTGGATGGTTTCAATATTCATAGGATCCATGGATATCCCATCCTTTGTAATGATATGTCCCAAATAATGGATCTTGTTTCGACAAAATGAGCACTTTCTCAATTTGGCATACAGTTGGTTATCTCTTAAAACCACAATAGATTTTGCATATTGTTCTTGTATATCTATTGTGGTTCTTTTGTTTTTAGTATTGGGTTCTTAACATATACACGGCCTGTACAAGGCCTTCACACATATATACACGCCCTACCTTTATACAAGCCATGTGCATACGTTGGATGATGAAGTGTCAGTTGCGTGTCTGAGTTCATAATTTTTTTTTTTAGAGAGGCATTCATCCTCTTCCCTGTTAGAAGTGATCCTTCTCAGGGGTTTTCTGGATCTAGTTCTGGTCTCTGTTGTTGTATTTTGTAGCCTAGGTATAACCTCAAATTAGCTTGTTTTTAACAAAGTTTCCTTGCATCATTTTCTGTCAAAGTAAGTTTCTGTGTCTTCAAGGGATTCTGGTTCTCAATACCAATACTCCTTGCCAGTGCTTGATTTCTTTTTTTTCAATTTTGAAGGAGTTGCATATGTGCACACAATTTATAGTGGGCCTACACACATGCATATGCGCCCTGAACTTGCACAACCTGCATACATACGCTGGTTGTTGAACTGTCAATAGCGTACCTGTTGAGATTTTTTTTTTTAGAAGGGGCATTTATTCTCTTCACTATCAGGATTCACACCTCTCAAGGATTTTCTTGATATAGTCTGGGTCTCTGTCATAACAATATTTATCTTAGGTTTGATTACAACATAGCTTTCTTTTTCATTAAATTTTTTTTCCTCTGTTTTTCTGTAATAGGGTTTTTAGACAAGTTTGAGAGTCTGCTTCAATCAGCTTTCATGTTATTGTTAGTAACTCTTTGCGATCTGTGCTTAGTCCAGAAGTCATTTCTTGGTATTTACTTGTCGTCATATTTCCCTTTTTGCTTTTTAAGTATTAAATTAAAAAAAATATAAAAAAAAATCTTTTGTTTCTTGGTTTGGTTAAGTAGTTGGTTGTTTTCATTAATCATTAGGAAAAATATTGCTTTCATAAGTTCTTGGCTGATTGACTTAGGACAATAAGTAGCTCGTAGTCAAGTGAAATATTGTTTTGATTTTTCTATTAAAAGATCTTTGGAAAAATAGTTTGAAAAGTTGGTTAAAGAGTTTGAATGTGCAAATTTGAATTTGTGAAGAAGTAATTCGTTTCTAGTTTCATTATATGATCTTCTCTTTCGTCTGTGAAAAAAATCACTGGTTTCAATTTTGTTCCCTTTGACTTAAGGCAATCACTAAAATTAATGATTAATTAAAATCAACTAGACTTTATGTTTGTAGGGTCCATCAACTAGTCTAGGCTAGAGCCTTGATTTAGGATTGGAGAGGAAACTCTTCAAGGCTGCAAAAACAAATAGAAGAGTCTGTGTTAGGGAGTGTTAAAAGTCTAGTATCGTGAAATTTATCTGGGACCCCCCTCTAACACAGGGGATAAACACGAGGTCACATGTGGAAAGGTAGCAGAGATAACCCATCGAAAGTTGGACCAAGCGTAGTGGGGAACACATATAGAGGGCTTATCTTGGGATTTCGTTGATCGCATTTTCTATGAAGCTTCATGGGTCTCAAATCCATTCAAGGTACTTAATCATCTTCCAGAACACTTTCTTTTAATACCCTTGATAGGTTTCGGGTTTAATACCCTACTCATTGCGGTCCACCCGACTGTCGACTATACCCGCCTAGTGACTGTTTGCGCATTGGCAACCTAGTTGCCTATCATTCTAGTGACTTACACAGGTGACTGCATGGGTATACCACGGTACCTAGGATAGAAATCAAGCCACTCTTTGTAGATTATACCCAGAGGGTGCTTCCATATTCAAGTTTCACTTGCACCAGCAAGCTGCTCTAGTGTTGGTTGTTGTAACTGTTCTTCCAACTAGCTAGTGACTGCTTGTTTTATCTCATAGGTATTTTTTCTAGCGCGTGATGGTTCTCAAACAATTATAGATAGCCCTAGTGTGTCTTTGATATTTTCACACAGTGGAGGATCAGGATTTCCATTGGTCGCGAAGGCTTTTGGGCCTGCTGCCGGTTGACCTCGAACCCCCCCCCGCCACCGCTAAGGTGAAAACTAGACTAGTAAGGGCCTTTTGAGACAACTAGGTTATAGGAAACTGTGCCCAACCCATCTTAGAGAGGAGAACATTTGATTCTAGAGGAACCAATCATAGTGTCTCAAGTAGCAATGGAACCATATGTTGCTACTTCTTTAGGGAATACTAATATTCCCTCCATGACTGTCACTACAGAGGGTGTTCCACCTCCTAACCAACCGTCACTGGTCCGGGCCACTATGGTATTGATTGCTTCTACCTCGGGAAAATTTTTGATTCCATATATGGTGACGATCACTTCTCTATTTACTTAGAGTGAGACAGGCCCTCCATTCTCATACAAGATGCTTGGCTTCAGTACAAGTACTGAACTTTCCTCCTCCACCCTACAGACTTTAGGTCTAGGGGCAGGGAGTTCCAACGCTCCTCTGCAAGGATATATGGGGGGAATTTCAACCCCCTTTATCTCTTTACCTTACGACGAGGGTCATATACCCCCTTCGTCCCCCTCGCTCGGCGATGTTCATCAAAACTTCGTTGGTCCAAACATAAACTTGTTTGGAACAGGTAGTCAAGCACTCCCTTCTTATAACATGTTGGTTGGTTCAACACCGTTCTCTCTATTCGGCACATTTGGTCACAACGCTTTCTCGTCAGCTACCGTCTCAGTCGCGGACAACCTCGGTTATGGAAAACCACATCATGTATAGGGTACTATTCCTGCACAGGGGGAAAGCTTAGGAATTCCTTCCTCACAAGGAACTTGGAATCCGTGGCAAGGACCAGTTCCCTTGTTAGGGATGTCAATTGGGGGAAACCCCTTCCATACACATTGGAACCCAGGACAAGGATCAACACCTATTCCCGTAGGATTGGCAGGGGGGAAACCCTTCCCAAAATCCTTGGAAAGTGACACAATCCCAACCCTTTATGTCCTATTTCAGGAATCATTCGATCATGCCTCAACAAGCGTAGAATTCGTATGTTGGTCACGTCCATGTTTATTATCAAAGTTATGGCTAGCAAACTAACATTTCCTAGCAACCTGGTTCCAGCCAAACCCAAGACTCCTTTTTCCCTGGTTATAATCCACAACCCAAACTACTATTTCTGGAAACCCTGCACTTGCCATACTTGAGAAGGTTATTAAATGACCCCATCTGTCACGATCCGAGTTGGCCTCCTATGCTGACCAAGTTTCCTTCGGACATTCTAAAGTTCGAGGCCAAGCCTAACGAATATCCTAGCGATAATGTGACTACTTTCCACTTATGGTGCTCATCTAACTCTTTGAGGGATGACTCCATCCAGTTGTGATTGTTTCGACGCACTCTCATTGGGAGTGTTGTGAAATGGTACATCGAGCTTTACCACTCACACTACTCTTCCTTCGATGAATTTAATTGGAAATGGATTTATCAAACCATTTCCAATTACCTGTGAGATACGACGCCGACACTGAATTTTTGGCCAACTTTGACCAGACAAAAGTGGATCATATCTCATATCACATTTGAGAATGGTGATGCCGGAAGAGTTTGATAAAAGTGCCAGTCCCACCAACATTCTTTCTAGAGTGGTTCCCTAAGTCTTTGGTACCCCAGTTGTCTAAAGACGTCGCAATGCCCAAGGTGTTTTTCGAGGAATATGCGATAATGAGAGCTCAACAACTAGAGTTGATTTACTCTCAGTCTGGTTTACTTTACGAAATTTTTCCAGACGCACCGAGGTAAATACTTGACAAGAATAGACATAGGTCTAGAACACATGCCGATGGCATTATTGGTTCAACACAAATGAAGCCCACTGATCCATTGTCAAATAAATTGCAAAAATTGTCGATACAGTAGACAACGAACATCTAGACCATTGGTTCGATTGCTCCCCCTACCCAAAAGTCAGATGTACATAGTGTGAAAACAACAAACATGAAGGCCACCCAACAACCCGATGGAAAGAAGAAACAATTAAAGAAGGGTAACGGGGATAATAAACCCACCGATAATGCTGGTGGGGGAGACACTGAAAATAAGAAGTTGAAGTATCCTTGTAATCTTTGCTAGGAGGACCACCTGACACATCAGTGCCCTCGGCTTTTGGAGGCCCAGAATTTATTGGCACAACAACAACCTGTTGTGTTAACAAACCTATTTCCACATGGGAAAAACCTAACCCAAGCCTCTTCGAGTGCCGAGGGGGGCAGTCAGGGACCCCCCTGTCTTTGAGTAATCCTTTGTCCGTGAATGTATACATGATGAAATGTAACGTTGACATAGAAACTAGGACATGCGACTATGGAATGCCAAGCACCTTTGAGAAGAGTAAAGAAGCTGAAAACCCATCTCTTCCCCTCCAGATTGAGAATACATTGGGAAAAACAAAGACACGCATCCCAAAAGGTGCGTTCGAGAAATATTCTCACAATCCGAATGCAAGGGCCACCCAAAACTACTCTGTGGTGGAGGATTTGTCACAAACCCCTTGTGCAATGTCTACTTTGGAAGTCTTCCATAGTTTCCCTTCCTAGAGAAAGGCTCTATTAGCTGCCTTAGGATATGTTGAGACTTGTAATCCAGGAATGATCATGCTTGACACGACTGACTTAAAACCTCATCTTACTTACCACGTATCTTTTCAAATAGTAGTGGCTTACACCACAAAAAATTTTACCCAAAACATTTTCTGCACAGTGGTTGATGAGGGCACCTCTACATGCGGATGTATTTAGCGTGTTGGAAGGCCATCGGCCAACCCATTTTGTCTCCTTCACCTACTCTTCTTACGGATTTCGACGGTCATTCTTTTCAGCCACATGGGATCATCCCCTCCTTACCCGTGCAGTTAGGGGGGGAAACTATGTGCGTCAAAGTCGAAGTGGTCGATGTGTCTCTCGACTACAATGTCTTGTTAGGAAGGATTTGGACCTATGATATGCAAGCATTGGTCGTGACAATTTTTCGGGTCTTGTTATTTCCACACGAGGGCCAGATCATGACCATTGATCAATTATCCTTCTCTTGTCCTGACCCTTTATCGGGAGTCTCCAAGGTCCCGATGATTGATAACCCTCAGCCTGGCATCGTCAACGTAGGGGTTGGTTTGTGCCCACCTTTGATGGGTACTTTCGATTACTCGCCTCCGATCGGGAATGTCCATTTCATGTCGGCTGTCCCTGACCAGCCTCAGGCATAATTTTTTCAACTCTCGTCATTTTGCATGATGTAATTTAATGATCCATGGGCTCTTCCTTCCCCATAAGCCATGATGGAAGGGACAGAGCACCATGGCATGGCCATGCCTTTGTTTGCAACAGAAGTTGCAGACTCGATTATTCAACAAGATTTCACCGACCCCGACCCAACTCTCGCACAAGAGTTAGATCCGGTGCTCGAGCCTATTTGGGCTCAAGGTTCCCTTACTGATACAGATTCTTTAGACTTAGTCTTTCCCTCAGACGAGTCGATTATTGAGGCAATGACTAGTCTGGACAGACCCTGGGATGATCTTCATCATAGATCTTACTTCCTCCTAGAGTTAAGACGAATTGAATCGGGTGAATTCACTTTGACTATGAATGGAGATAAAGCTTGTCCTATCAATCCTTTGGCAACACATGTAGTTTACGCCAAAGGAAATATGGCAACAAAAGATGAAACAATACCTATAGACATCTCCAAAACCCTCAACATCATGGAGAATATATTTTTCAGAGCAGACTGCTCCCCCGAGGATATTCAAATCTACATGGATTTATTTAAAGAATTCTTTGAAATTTTTTCTTGGTCTTACAAGGAAATGCCAGGCATAGATCCAAGAATCGTCGAACGTGAAATCATGAATTATCCTGATGTTAATTCGGTCCAGTAGAAGCTTCGTCTGGTCAATTCTAGGAAAGAAGCAACTATTAAGGTTGAAGTAGAGAAACTATTAAAGTTGGTTTCATCTACCCCATCCAATTGACTCAATGGGTGTCAAATATCATGCCAATCAATAAAAAAAATGGTACGATTCACGTATGTACCACTATTAAATTTGAACGTTTTTGCGACAAAGTAGAGACGAATTTTCGTTGGAATAGAGTCATTTTTGCGACCAAGATAATTTTTTTTTTTGTCGAAATTCATTAGTCGGTCTAGCGACCACACATGGATCTTCGCCGGTCTAGAGACCAGAAAAATAATCCTATTCACAATAGGTAAATGTTTGGCTAACAATGAATTTTAGTCGGTCAAACAACTAATATTAGTCGCAAGAACAACCAAACCGTCAGTTAAAAAGGTCAAAAGAAAGAGGATCAGTTAGTTGCTAACTGACTAACGACGAACAGGTTGGTCGCTCTAGTGACTAATAGGTTAGTCGCTAAAGAGACCAACTTGTTGATGTTTGCGACAAATTTTCTATACTAGCGATGAACAGGTTGGTTGCTCTAGCGACTAATAGGTTGGTTGCTAGAGTGACCAACCTGTTGATGTTTGTGATCAATTATCTATACTAGCGACGAACACGTATGTCGCTCTAACGACTAACAAGTTGGTCACTAAAGCGATCAATATTGGGGTATTTAAAAAAAAACATTTTTTCCATTCACACAGGATCTATACAAATTTGACCATTCACACTTCCTTCATTACACTTATCCCTAAAGTTGAAAAGTCAAATTCCTTTGAGGATTCTCATCTGATATCATCGTGCAACTTCATTTACAATATCCTTTCTATAGTGATTGCTGCATGTTTGAAAATAATCTTATCAAAGGTTATATCAGTGGAACAATTTGGGTTCCTTGAATTTCGATTCATACACAAGGGAGTGGGATATACACAGGAAGAACTACACACTATTATTTGGTCTTTGTTTTTGTTACCCATAATTTTGGTCGTCATGATGATGTATTGATAATGGTGTACTCAGGCTCTTCATTAGAACTTTCTCCTCAGAAAAGTTACCTTCATCTCTTTTCAGAAATCACATTTTTGAGGAAGGTTCGTAGGCTGCTAATACATTTTCCTACGATAATGCATGATTCTCGTAGGCTGCCTTAAGCCAGGGTGCGAGAAGTTCACACTGTGTCTAACTACTAGGGTGCGAAATCTTTTTAAGGAAGGGAAAAAGATGAATTCTCGAAGCTTCTAGAAGGGAATCTTCTAGAAGGATGAGATGGCATTCGAATGGTTATCTAAGTACTGGATTTCCTGATATTTTGGGATCATTCTTATCCAAGTAACTAGTTCATTCTCTCCTATATATTGAGGGTATTCTCATGGAAAAGGTTAGAAGCAAACAAGGTTAAGCAAGACATTGGAGAATTGGTGAAAAGACTGTGTGAAGGATTGATGCTACAACAGTTAAAAACTCCAGCAAGTTTATCAAAAGTGGTTGATCTTCTTCATGCAAGTGAGCAAGTGTGTGTGTCAGAGCCAAGGGTCATCAAAAGGAGGTTTGCAACATCAAGGCTCAGGTTGTAATCTTTGCTTTCCATCAATATGATACAGTAATATGTCCCTTTCCCATAAATCTCAGTTCCCTTTATTGTATAACTCCTTGATCCTATACATAGATTGACTGTTGAATAGATTATGCTTTCTTCACTTCGATTGGTTTGTATTGTTGTGGTCTTGACTGTACGAGAGCATTGGAGCGAAGCGAGAGCAACAAACACCAAAGGAAGCGATCATAAGGTATGTTCGTGGTTCTTTCCTCCTATTTAATTCAATAGTTAAAATCTAGGGAAAGAGTATTATTTTGTCTTGATTTGTTCTAGATCCAGGTGGATCTAGGGAGATCAGTCTGTGTTTGCACTTATGGATTTATCCAATAACAAAATTGGCGACTCCACTGGGGAACAATCCCATTTTCTTGGTGGATTTTTGTGTTTTTCTGTGGCCATTTTCTCTGGTTTCATTTCTATCCTGTCCTATCAGTCTCTGAGTCTTTAGGATATCCTGATAGACCTTCTGAGTCCAGAAGCTTTTTGCAATTTCACTTCATTTTTCAAATTTTTGGATATGTTCAGGAATTCTCGCACTGCACTTCATTGCAACCTGTGAGAATTGGTCAGGTTCACACCCTGCTCATAGGGTTCAGTGCGAGGTTCTCACACCTTGCTCAAAGGTTGCCTACGAGAATAGGTGATTTTCGCACTGTGTTATATTGCTTGCCTGCGAACATTCTTTTTCAAAATTTTGAATTTGAGTTTTGGTCTTTCTGACTGCCCAGATCAGTTGGAATACCTCTTATGGGTTTCTTGGACCTCTGATTGATATATTTCTTGCTTTAGTTTGCTCGTGTGAACAATTTTAGGGTTTCAAGGTTTTTCTTTTCATTTGTGGCTTGACTTTCGTTTCTTGACTCTTCTTGGTAAAACCATTCTCTCTGACTTCAGATTCTGAGTGTGTTTGATTAGTTGAGAACCAGTGATTAGTTGGAAGTTGAGTACTTGGTTTTTCTCATTTTCTTATTGGTTTGAAAGAACATTTTCATTTGCATTGAGAAGACTAATTGGTTTGCTCTTTATTTTTTCTTTCATTGAAATAGTAGATTGGGTTATTTGCTTGTTCATTGATTTGATTTTTTGTACTCTCACTGTCATAGTTTGAGTCCTTTTTTGAAAGTGAACAAACAAGTTTTTCTTTCAAAAATTCTTTTCATTTTAGAAAACTTTGAAAATCAAATTATTGATCTTATTGAAGTATTTGAAAAATACACATAGAGAATTTTTGTTTGATAAATGATTGTTTGCATTGACATTTGAGAGGAAATTTGGATTATAGTTCAAGATTGATTTGGAAAACTTTCTCTCTCTCCCATACATAGGATTCATTGAACGAAAAGTGATACATTTCATTCTCATCCTTGCATTATTGGGTCTGAGTCATACAACATAAGTTGCACTTCTGTTACCTTTGAGTAAACAATAGCTCTTAAAAACATTGCGTAGTCATAAAATTTATCTAGTAACTCTTTTCTAGGGATCTTTTACACCAACATCTAGTTAGGCTAGTTCTTTGGAGTAGGAAGAGAGATACACTCTCCAAAAAGATCAAAACACACAATAGCATCTTGAGTTAGGGAATGTTAAATTCCATTTGCAACATATTGTACTGGGAATCCCTTCTCACACAAGGGTCAAGCACTAGGTCGCATTGGTGTTGGCAGAGTTACTCACCCTGCTTTGTTGACATCAGTGTAGAGATTGCACGTATTACGGGGGTCACTCGGAGGTATACCCACAATGATGAGTGGAAGCCTTTT
>ML807136.1:142010-155121 GCA_009831015.1 Picea engelmannii
AGGTGACTGTGGAGGGGAAAGTCTTCACGGTACCTGGAATTGACGTTGATCAAACTCACTCGGGCTCCTTGGAGGGTATACCCATGATTATGTGTGGGAGCTTGCACCAGGGTGTAAGTCCGTTAAGCAGGTCGTCAGCGTAAATTTTCCACCCTAGCCTCGCCCCTTCTCATCTCATTGTTGCGACGTTGGATTTCATCACCAACTAGTGGCTTCAAAATTAGAAGGTCTTGTTTGCTTGGTGATTGCTTCCTAGATTTTGTTTACTAGTGCGTGTTGTTTGTTTCTCGAAGTTGACCATAAGAATTTCTTCGCAGAGCTTGTCACTTGTTTGCAATTGCTCCCCCACGACGTTCACGTAGAATGCAAGGTTTATCTCCAGAGCATCTGGATGGTTCTCAACCCTTGCCTACCAGTACACCTGAGGGCTCTCCTCATCAAAGTGAAGTCCCAGTTATTACTCCACCACACGTGGAAACAAGTGAAGTCCCAGTTGTCACCACACCACAAGTGGAGTCAACTGAATCTCTAGAACCTTTTCGAATTACTAATACTAGAGAGGACTATCGCATTCTCCGTGGTGAACGACCTTTTGTGCGATTAAATTCTTCTGAAGAAGAAGTTGTTACATATTCTGAATCAACCGTTGGGCCTTTTCCTGGGGTAGAAGGCCGAGATCCTTTTTGGTCAGGTGATTTCCGAAGGGTCCTTTTTGGTATTGAATCGCCTACAGTTTACGAAATCAACCCTCCGGTGTTTTCTGAGACAGCGACTGTGCCAGTGACTACCACTTATCATTTTGTTCTCCCTGACGAGATGGCCCATCTCACGAATACTACGAGTGTCCCAACCAGGATTACTGCAGCTAGTCTTGCTCCTATCAATACCCAGTGAATGCCTGATGTCATTCCGACACTACCACCTAGATACCATGTGTTGAAAGCTTTGTTGAATACTTCTGCTCCAACACCTCCGAAAACCCCATCTGGTACTCCTGGGGGTCCTTCTGGGCATCATATTCTTGGTTTTATTCCGACACTCCCTCAATTTCCTTTTGGCAATCCTAATCCTAGTGGCACTATACCGTCCATTACACCAAACTTGCAGATTCCCGTTGGTGGACAAGGTGGTACAAATCAACTTCCTTTCAATGGACATATACCCATTACTACATAGCCTTTTCTTGGGACAAAATTTCCAGCTGGGACCCAACCTACGATAGGGGGACCAACCTTACCTTTTGGACAAAACATACCTCCTGAATTGGCCCAGTATTGGAATCAGATTCTACAAAATTTTCCTCAAACTGCTGGGGGGCAGAAAACTGTTCCTACTATAGGCCAACCATATCCAGGTATACCCAATCCTATTTGGGGTCAGGGTCACAATGCTCAAACTCAGCTCCCTACTCAAACGCAAGGTTACAATCCTTGGAATTACTATCCTCTCCAACCACCACCGAATCAGCTGGGATCTTCCCACTATGGGCATACTGCATACGGTCCTACTGGTTTGCCGATAGGGCTTCCACCCCAAAGTCATCAGTACCCGCAGGTGAATAGACAGTTACCTTTTCTTGCTACTTTGGATTTGCCAGATTTGTCTAGGATTCTAAATGATCCTATTCGTCACTCTCCCCAATGGCCTGTTATTCCAGCCAAGCTTCCATCGGGCATTCCTAAATTCGATGGCAACGTGGGAGAGGACCCAAACAATCACATTATGACTTTTCATTTATGGTGTTCATCAAACTCATTGATGGATGAATCTATTCATCTACGTCTTTTTCAACGAACCCTTACCAGTTCTGCTGCGAAGTGGTATATTGAATTGCCACGAGGTTTCTTCTCTGATTTTAACACCCTAGCTATGGATTTTCTTACACATTACCAGTTACCGATCCATTATGATACCGGGACCGAGATTTTGACTTCCTTCAAACAGACTAAAGGCACTGATATATCAGATCATATCCATGAGTGGCGAAGGAGACGACGCCTCATTAAACTTGAATTCCCTGATCAGTTACTCGCAGAATGGTTTACAAAATCCTTTGTGAACGAAATTGGTAAATAAATTTCCATGGGTGGTGTTGTTACGGAGGAGCAGGCTATAAGTCATGCTCAATATCTTGATCTTGTTTATTCGCAAACGAGAACACTTTATGATTTTCTACCTGAATTACCTCGTCCTGGTGCTTCCAGCACTTCAACTACTCCAGCTGCCTCGCATGCAGCTGATGGTGTGATTGGTACTGCCCATACCCACTCACATTTTGTTTCAAGTACGACCCCTAAATCTACCTCTTCTAATGTTCAAAATGCTTCGTCTCCTGCCACTCCCGCTGGTAAAACTTTTGAGGTGAACGCCGTTCAATCTACCCTAACCGGTAAAAATAAATCTAAAAAGGGGAGAGGCAAGAATAAGAAGGGCAAAAATAATAATCAAACAGAGAAAACTAAAAATCCTCCTGTTGAAGAGAGGGATAAGCGCAAACAATGATACCCTTTCCTTATCTGTGGTGACGATCACTACACGAAGGATTGTCCACAACGTGTCGAGGTCACTTAGTTCCTTCAAGGAACACCCACACCATCTACGTCGGCCGTCTTGTCCCAACCCTTCCCGTTTCAACAACAGGCTAAGTTGGTCATCAATGACCAACCATCTACTTCTACAACATCATATGTTTTGATGTGTACTGGTGATTCTAAGAAGAATAACGTTGCAATCACGACTAGAGCCAAAGATTGTACTTCATCTAAGGAGAAGGTTGATGATTTACCTCCTGCTTTGGTACAACCCTCTCCACCGCCTCCACCAACAAACGGTCCTCTTCATCTCGAACAACTGAGCCTTGATACAGTCGTGCGACCCCCTAAGGGTGTTGTTCACAAATCGACTTTCAATCCTCATGCTTGTGCAACCCAGAACTACAACATTGTTGAAGATCTGGCCCATGCACCTTCCGCGATGTCTGCCCTTGAAGTCCTTCAGTCTTGTCCTGCACAACGGAAGGCTCTGTTGAAAGCTATAGGTGTAATTGACCCAATAGATGTGAATTTAATAGTCTTTGACTTGGAAGATCACATTCCAAGGTTACCCCCTCAGCTTGCATTCCAGATACAGGTTGTTGTCTTTGACAAGAACGTTTGTCGAACTGTTATCGATGAGGGTGCTTCTACGTGTGTAATGTATTTTGCTTGTTGGAAAGCCATTGGATCTCCTCCCTTAAATGAATCACAAAATACTTTGAAAGCCTTCAATGGCTCTGGTTTTAAGCCTTACAGTGTTCTTCCTTCATTGCCCATTACACTAGAAGGTAATATGGTCCAAGTTGAAGTGGAAGTCTTCGATGCTCCCCTTGATTATAATCTTCTGCTTGGTCGTAGATGGATCGATTCCATGCGTGCGGTCGTGTCAATGTTTTTTTGTGTAGTACGTTTTCCTCATCAAGGAAAGGTAGTTACTGTTGACCAACTTGCCTTCTTCAATTCCGATGCTCGTACTGGCAACGTGCCATTTATAGCTAAAACCCCGTCGGGTTACGAGAATGTCAGTGTAGGCCTTTTAAAGGACTCTTCATTAATGGGTACTTTCCCCATTCCTCCGCCCAATGTTCCACGCCCGTCAGTTGCTTCTATCAATATGATCTCCATCGTACCTCATGAACTTCCTGTGTCTTCTGACCCTTGGATAGTCCCTGACCTTGGAGATCACACTTGTTTTGGCGACGTCATGTCGTTAAGTCTGGTTGAGTCTGCTTATCAGGCCATTCAATCGGCAACACCTTTTACTCCCTCTCTGGATGAGTTGTCTCCCGATCCTTTTTGTATTATCTTTCCCACTGACGAGATGATCATGTCTGTCATGGAGGACACCCCTTGGGACGATGGACATCATCGTTCCATACTATTTCTAGAACAACACACTCTTGAGAACTACCAATGGATTTTGACTCTGTCGACCGTTGTTGTCATATCGACCGTTCTCGGATCTACACATGATGTTTTTTCCGAAGGGAACCTCAATAATATCTCTCCCATGATTCCCATTGACATATCCGTTAAACCTGGGATAGTTGAAAATGTTCATATTGGAGCTTTGTGTTCTCCACATGAAATTGTCATCTATACATCTCTGTTCAAAGAATTTCGTGATATCTTCGCCTAGAGTTACGAAGAGATGCCATGTATCGACCCTGCTATTGTTGTACATGAGATAAAGACATACCCCGGAGCTAAACCTATCCGACAACGCCTACGTCCCGTACACCCACGTAAAGCGGCGACTATTAAGCTTGAGGTTGAAAAACTTCTCAAAGACGGCTTTATTTATCTGGTGGCTCTGACAGAATGGGTTTCCAACCCTGTACCTATTGATAAGAAAGGTGGTAGTATTCGTGTATGTGTGGATTATAGGGATATTAACAAAGCCTGTCCAAAAGACAACTTTCCAACCCCTTTCGTCGACCAGATTGTTGATGACTGTGCCAGAAGTGAAATCTTCTCTCTCATGGATGGTTTCTCCGGCTATAATCAAATTAACATCGCTCCCGAGGACCAACATAAAACTTCTTTTATTTGTCCTTGGGGTACTTTTTCCTATAGGAAACTTCCCTTCGGTCTTAAGAACGTTGGCGCGACGTTTCAACGTGCTATGTCTTATGCTTTCCATGATATAAAGCATATCGTTCAACCCTATTTGGACGATTTACCAGCTCATTCTTTGCACCGACTTGATCACCCCACTCATCTCCGAGCTATTTTCATTCGATGCAGGTTCTATCGTATTCGTTTAAATCCTCATAAATGTGTTTTTTGCGTAGAATCCGGCCGTCTTCTAGGTTTCATCGTTTCACGTCAAGGGATCAGGGTGGATCCTCTTAAGGTTGAGGCAATTATTAATCTCCCTCCTCCTTCTACACTGCGCCAGTTGCAAATTTTGCAGGGGAAAGCAAACTTTATTTGTCGTTTCATCCCTAATTACACCGAGATTACTCGTGGTTTTATGCGGCTACTAAAGAAAGATTCAAAGTTCGTCTGGGATACCGTGGCCAACAATGCTTTTGAGGCTTTGAATTTGTCCCTCACGTGAGCTCCGCTTCTTTTTCCTCTTGATTATAGTCGTGATTATTTTCTTTATCTTGCTGCCTCAGAATATACCATTGGCATGGTTCTCATCCAAGAGGATGATGCACACGATGAACATGTTATTTATTACTTGAGTCGAAGTCTCACATCAACTGAAATCAAGTATCAACATGTTGAAAAACTAGCTTTGGCTGTCGTTCAAGCCATTCAACGCTTTCGGCATTATGTCCTCTCAAGGAAAACTATAGTGATTTCTCATTGCAACCCTATGCAACACATTTTAACACGTCAATTGCTGGGGGAAAAATACTCCAAATGGATTGTCATAATCCAGGAGTTTGACTTGGAATTCGATCGTGCCACGTCTAAGAACTCCTTAGTTTTCACTGAGTTGATATGTCATTTTCCTCACTCAGCCACGGAAAATGTAGCAGTAGATTCATTACCCGATGAATCTCTTTTCCTTATTAGCACTGACGATCTTGGTATGGAGATATCATTATATATCTCCAAACCCAAACTTTCTGGCCTGCTTTGTCTACTACCGAACAACGTCACATACGCTATCAAGTGCATCAATACATTATCCTCGAAGATACTCTTTATCGTCGAGGAATTGACTCTATTTTTCGACGTTGTCTGACGTTTGATGAAGCTGAGAAAGCTCTGAATGACTGTCATTCCGGAGCATGTGGTGGTCATATGTCTGGGTATGCTACTGCCCATAAGATATTACGCACAGGGTATTTTTGGCCTTCCTTTTTCAACGACTGCATTACTGTCGTTCAAAACTGCCATGCCTGCCAGACCTACAATCAGAAAATTTGGTCACATCCTGCTCCTCTTCATCCTGTGGTCTCAGTTGGTCCTTTTGCGAAATGGGGCATTGATTTCATGACATGTCACCCTCACTTGACCGGGGGGAATGGTTATATCATTGTAGCTGTTGATAACTTTACAAAATGGTTCGAGGTGATGCCAACATTCGATAATACTGGAAAGACTGCAAGGTTGTTTCTTTTTAACCATGTCATAGCTCATTTTGGTGTTCCCCAAGCTATCGTTACTGATCATGGTAGTCATTTTCAGAATTTTCATGGTAACACACGACTGCCCTAGCAAACCTATGGAGTAGTTGACCCATAGCTGCTGATACTTCTACAGTGTGACACTGATCATGTCGTGGAATCTCTTCCAGAGTCATATCTGGAATGTCTGCTGTCAGGCCCTCTAAATCGTGTTCCACCACCTGATAATGTTTGACATACTGTGGTGCTGCTGTTGCTACCTCTCCTCGTTGTTGGATAGGAGAGGTGCCAGGAGGTCTATACGGTCCAACATCTGTGTTATCAACAAACATTTTGTGTTAGTCTTTGTATAAATATATAAAACAAAAACATTTGAAAATGATAAAAATTCAAAAACATTTAAAAAGAGAAAATGCGTGTACTTCTTACCAAGGTCTCCCCACTGAGCGTCCTCAGGCAGTGCTAAATCTGGATCTCCTCGGAAATCCAACCTGACATAGGCATATTCATCGACCATCAACATCCGGTTTTGAAGCCAGTCAAAGAAAATATTGTCGTATTTGACGATTGGTCCTACCACGTGCCGAGCCATGAGCCGACACCATCTCAAGATCCTTGGATCCCTAGGACCCGATAGGTTCCACTCAACCTGTAGTCTAAATACGGGAACCCTCTCGAGGAAGAAGGACACTAACAAAGATCCTTAACCGAATTGTTTCAATTCACCTCGCCTGCATTTGGTTAATTGCTTTTTGATACTGCGAAGCACAACATCCTCCCACTTGAATACTCTAGGCTTAGTACACTCGATGTCATACTGGAAGTAGCTCTGTAATGCCATATGAGGGGAAGAACTCCCAGCCATCTGAGCTATAGTAAAGAGGATAGTGCAGAGGGTTAAGTCTTGTACCCTCCAGATAACAACTTTTTCCTTTTTCCTCTCAGCCTCAGGTACACAGTATTGATTGCAGTACTCACTCATCTTTAATCCACCGCCTCTACTACCGGTTAGGCTGACATAATACCCACGCCTGGATAATCCAGTCAAGAAGTATATGTCCTCAATATCTATGGACAATGTGTGAGCTCCTACATTGAAAACCTGTTGATCTGGATCCCACATATGGATCAAGAACTCTAGTAGTCTGACTTGGGCTCTCATGCCCAGGATGCGAAAGTATTTTAAGAGCCCAAAATCTCTCAATGTAGCTATGGTAGGAGGATGATTCTCGGAATTTGAATTATCCTCTTCATGTTCTCGTTATTTCCACTCAAGCACCATGTTTATGGCTATTTATCTGCACAAGGAACATAAAAAGAGGATTAATGATTTTGTTCATGATCTGGATCTTTTTCATTGGTTAAATATTTAAATTTTTTTTGAAGTTTGCGGTTCTCGCAGGTGCCCCATTAGCACAGTGCGAGAACCTCGCAGGTGGATTAAGGCTCATCTGCGAGAACACATCATTCTCGCAGGTCCTGTATGGGCTGCTTGCGAGAATGCCAACGCGCATGTAGGGTTCAAAAAATAACTTGAAACAAAAGTTTTAACCAATGAAATTAAACATTTAAAATATGAAGATGTCAAGAATGAATGGCTTACCTTAATGCTGCAGATGGCTCGTCGAATGATTTCTTGTAGCTCCCGCAAATCGATGCCAAATTCAGAGGGTAAAAAGGGGGTTTTGGAGTTCAATAGTGAAAATGTGAAATGATATGGTAAAAATGATTATTTACTCATTTAAGTTACTTTTTACTATGTCATTTTGGGTTTTTTATGCTTATTTATTGATTAAACCTAATCCCTAATATCAATATGAGTGTAATGACTTACGGGTGTGATGATGTTGATAATTAAACACAAGGGTATGGAGATATTTTTCTTCGTTATGACGTGTTTTTGATTGTTTTTCGGGTTTTTACATAAAACCTTGAGCATCGTTTTTGTCCGTTCTTACGCTCGTAAATATATGAGAACGTGATAGAGCATAGTTTTATCACTTTTTCGGGCTCAACAAGGTTATACGAAAAAGGAACCCCCCTGGATTCCTCTTTAAGCTCTTTTCAGACTCTCTAAACATGAAAAGATCGCCGAGCGACCTTGCTATTTTCACGCTCGCTAAAGTATTTGAAATATGCATCTGGTGAGCAATAATTTCTCTCTTTTTCGGTCTCATCTAGACTATTTTATGAAAAAGAAACTAAGAGAGTTCTCTTTTAAGTGTTTTTCCAAACTCTATAATCTTGAAAAACCTTCGAGTTTACTATCTCTGGACTCGTTAAACAAACATTGACAGACCTGTGATGGGACCGAACCACTCCTTCTTAGGGTTCGTTAAACATACTCTGAGGGACTCGTCTGAAGGATGAGCTTATATCAACAAGTATATGTGATCCGCTTCAAGCTTGCGTAAAAATAAAGAGGTACTTTCCAAAATGGTGGGGGAAAATTTGGGAAAGGGATATGTTTCATCTTCATATTGATTGGCAGTAAGTGTCGCTCTTTGAACATGACACCCCCTATTCATCATTTGAATCCGGTTTGGGAAATCCATTTATCTCTCATTCAATTTGCTACAAGGTCATTCCCTGTGTCGTCTTTGAGTCAATGCTGCCAAATCATTGGTCGTGTCATTCATATGTTCAAGAGAAGTCCATCAAAAACCTATATTGAGTCGGCCATATGTAGTTATCCATTCTGTCTGCGTCGGCCTTCCCTGTGTCCAGTCCAATTTGCAAAATGATCTGTTTCACCTTCAAACTCTGTTACTCATTTTGTGTCATTGATGGGGGATACATCAAGGCCCTCCTGTGACGAGTTTTGTTCTGTCGACTTTAGCTCATTATCTGGAATCAAAACTTAGAAATTATTTAGTACCTTGGAGCTTGCATGCCTCAATGGCAAGTTTCCTCGCTTTCAACAGTGGGTTTACATTATTGACTCCTAATCGAAAGATTCCATCGGGTGTTCGACATCAACTCATTTATTCACAGTCAATGGATTGTACTATAGTACCTTGGGAGTCATTGACATCAATGGTGATTTCCCTTGCACTTGTTAATGGTTTCATCAATGACCAGTAATCAAGTGGTTTCTACCATGTTCGACTTCAACACATGTAATCACATGGTTAGGTTCGTACTTTGGGTGACAAGATTGAAGACCCTAGATATTATCTTTGAGATCCATATTGCGCTGGAGTATGTATAATTTGTGACACATAGATCCACTGTGTATGTTTCGTGGCTATGTCGTCTTGATTTGAAAATTTTCGCATAGATCCACAATGTATTCAAGTGGCTATGCTATATTTTGACGGCATGGATCCACAATGTATGATTGGTGGCCATGAATCATGTCTATAGTGTCATCAGTCTGTGATCTAAGTATGGGAATGCCTACCTCAGAATTGATATACATGATTTTCTGCAGATGCTTGGTTGTTCGCAGGTTTCCGATTAGATGTGCTCTTGGTTCTCGACACACACATGCAGCTTACAAAGTCTATCGGTTGTCACTAGTTCCAACCTCATACTTTGGGGGGAATTCTGTTACCCATAATTTTGGTCATCATGATGATGTATTGATAATGGTGTACTCAGGCTCTTCATTAGAACTTTCTCCTGAGAAAAGTTACCTTCATCTCTTTTCAGAAATCACATTTTTGAGGAAGGTTCGTAGGATGCTAATACATTTTCCTGCAAGAATGCATGATTCTCGCAGGCTACCTTAAGCCAGGGTGCGAGAAGTTCACACTGTGTCTAACTACTAGGGTGCGAACTCTTTTTAAGGAAGGGAAAAAGATGAATTCTTGAAGCTTCTAGAAGAGAATCTTCTAGAAGGATGAGATGGCATTCGAATGGTTATCTAAGTACTGGATTTCCTGATATTTTGGGATCATTCTTATCCAAGTAACTAATTCATTCTCTCCTATATATTGAAGGGATTTTCATGGAAAAGGTTAGAAGCAAACAAGGTTAAGAAAGACATTGGAGAATTGGTGAAAAGACTGTGTGAAGGATTGATGCTACAACAGTTAAGAATTCCAACAAGTTTATCAAAAGTGGTTGATCTTCTTCATGCAAGTGAGCAAGTGTGTGTGTCAGAGCCAAGGGTCATCGAAAGGAGGTTTTCAACATCAAGGCTCAAGTTGTAATCTTTGCTTTCCATCAATATGATATAGTAATATGTCCCTTTCCCATAAAGCTCAGTTCCCTTTATTGTATAACTCCTTGATCATATACATAGATTGACTGTTGAATAGATTATGCTTTCTTCACTTTGATTGGTTTGTATTGTTGTGGTCTTGACTGTACGAGAGAATTGGATCGAAGAGGGAGAAACAAAGACCAAAGGAAGCGATCATAAGGTATGTTCGTGGTTCTTGCCTCCTATTTAATTCAATAGTTAAAATCTAGGGAAAGAGTATTATTCTGTCTTGATTTGTTCTAGATCTAGGTGGATCTAGGGAGATCGATTTGTGTTCGCACTTACGGATTTATCCAATAATAGTTTTGTTAGAGACATACATATGTACAAAGAACTTTTGGATCTATTATGTAAGGTGACAGGTATGGAGGTCAATCTCCTAAAATCCTCCATATGTTTCAATGAGTTGCAAGATGAAGTAACATACATGATCCACCATCTGCGATATAGGGTTGTCTAGATGCAAAATGAACTAAAATAAATTTTTTTCATACTAAAGCCCTATGGATATGGTATCAAGGATTGGAGATGGATTCTAGGGAAAATAGAAGGGAGGATACATTTTTGGTGCCACAAATGGTTGTTTAGGGGAAATTGATTGACATTAGTAAAATAAGCATTAGAGGCGATCTCCATGTATTGGATGCAATGTTTTTTGGCCCATATACAAAATGAGGTTTTAGATAAAATATGAAGGCTTTGCTTTGAGTTCATGTGGAAGGGAAATAAGGAAAAAATGGGATATCACTTGGCTCATTGGAAAATAATTGCAAGGCCAAAAAAACAAGGAGGATGGGGATTAAAGAAGTTACCACCCTTCGAAAAAGCACTTGTTTCCTAGAGCCTTTGGAATTTGATGGTTTATGGAAGCGCATAATCTATCAGAATTATATGGCTCCGAGGATGGGCTGTGACAATAATTTCTTTCTGCCAGAAGATTTAGTTCAACATCTTCATCGTCAAGGTTTGAACAAACTAAACCAGATTGCAGATGAGGGATGGACAAATATATGGCACCAAAGGTGGTTTTCTGCTAGCGATATTGGCTTAGAAGGAGATGTTGTAGGTTATTTGTCCAATTTCATCTCTTCCTTGATCTACGACCATGTCCACTTAAGAAGTGAAAGTGATGAATTAATATGGAACCGAAATAAGGACGGAGGTCGATATACTTCAAAATTAGGTTATGAGGTGGCACATTGGTGGTTTCTCAAGATCTGGAAACTTCAAGCACCTAAAAAAATAAAAATTATGATGTGGTTGGCACTGATGGATAGAATTTCTACTTGGGACTATCTACAAAATAAAAACAAACAAGTACCATCTATATGCTACCTTTGTATAAATGTGGATGAATATGTATCTAACATTTTCATTAGAGGCCCATACTCTCTTCAAATATGAAGTGATACTTGCTAATGAATTGGAATTAATAATTTTTGGTGTTGTTAGTCTCTTGAGGAGGGATTGGCAATTTGGTATAAAAATTCTAAGATAAAAAAAATATCGTTCAATACCATTCCTCACTCTGTGGGGTATGTGGTTGGCACACAATTCTATCCTCTTTTATGATCGACCATTGTTAACAATTCAAGTTTCCACACAGATTGTTGGAATAACAAAACAATACCTAGTATAAGGGGTGACTAAGAGGTCATGGATCATTGGAAAGCTGGGTTGGGACAATTATTTCCCTTAGGGATTCTGCAATGGTTCTTGTCAAGGGGAAGACTGATAGTGTGGCATAGGATGAGTCTTACATATCCATGAGGGATACTAGCTAGAATTTAATGCCTGTGTGGGTAGTGGCACAAACAACAAAGTAGAACTTTTCACTTTGAAATCCCTATTGAAGTTGGCACTAACAAAGCACATTTCAAGAATTCAGTTCTTCAGTGATTCATCATTTGTTGTAAATTGGATGAAGGGAGAACACATGATACGAGGAATTTCCTTGCAAACTTTAGTTGATAATCTTAAGGTAATTTCTAGACAATTCAACCATATTATCTGCTCAAACATATTCTGAGAACTTAATAGGGAGGCAGATGCACTATCGAAGATCGGGTTGACTCAACCAATGGGAACCTTAAATATAAAAGAATTCAAGTCAAGAAACATCATTGAATATTCCATGGATATGTGATATAGAAAACATCCCATGTGTTTTTTTGTTTACAATTGTGAATTAGTTTCATTAATGGTGCAATTTTTGTTTTGATCTCTTAATGTTCTTCTATTTAGAATGTAATTATAGGAAGCATGTGACCATTTAAGAGTAGTTTTGTTTAGGAGAAGAATTATATGTGCTCTCTTTTCAAATCATTGAAGATCCCTTGATCCCTCCTTCTTAAATATACTTACACTTCGACTACATGGGTAACACAACCTACCTATCTTGTAGAATTCAAAAGAACCAGAAGAATGTACCTTTTATTCTCCTATAAATAAAAAGTATTATTTTTTCCTTGGAAAAAAATGATAAGGAAAACTACAATTTTATAAAGCAAGTTGCATTATACAACTTATTATTAATGAACGATGTTAATAGAACACTTCTCCTTCCACATAATGAAAGAAATCACTTAAAGAGAATAAAACATCTTCCACTTACACAAAATAAAAACATAAAATTTAATAGGGTTCAAGTGACCTTGCTCTGATCCCACTTCTTTGGGGTACCTAAGATAAAGGTCCCTCAGTTATCAAGGTGATAGTCCCAGTTGAGATATAATACATATCACGATTTGCGTCACACACAAATGAAATTTTTTAAACAA
>ML807137.1:0-25044 GCA_009831015.1 Picea engelmannii
CAAAATAAATTTAATTAAAGAGCTTAAGAGGAGTGAGAATATAAATTCCCAGAACTCATTAGCACCAATGACAACGTAAATCTTGGTATAGGGGCCTGCAATTGAATAGGTTGTTGCCATTTGCAGGTTGATGCAAAAACAAAAAATACTGTGTAAATAATACTTTGCAAATTTGATAGTTGTGGATTATGAATCAAGAAGGTATTCTACAGTCTTATCAAATTTGGATATCTGAAACTTTAGTGTATACACTCCAATGCATGAACCATGAAGATGCTGCCGTTGAAAATTATCAAATTTGTAGAAAACGGCATCTATTACTGTGCTTCAACTGCTAAGTTATAACATTAACCCATTTAAATCCATGAGATCCGTCAATTTAGAAGAAAAAAAAATTTAGAAGAAAAAAGAAGAAGAAAAAGGAGAGGAATTTCTCTCTCAAGCCTTAAAACTAGTAAAGTACGTGTCGAACCCTGTAAATCCTCACACACTAATGAGAATCATCCATATAGTTGCTGAAATCATAAATACATTCGTCATACCCCTACCAAGGTTCAAATCCCCTGAGACACATTTCATCACTCAGGGCATCTCACTCATGCAAACGGACCATCTAAAATAGTTGGGGCCAAGCACAAGTCCTAGGCAATTTTAGCTGAATAAATAACCACCGACCCGATGCTAATTAGCCAAAGAGATCTGCCGGGATCTTTATAGAGTGTTGTAAGCCAGCTGACACTGAAATATTCTGAGGGTCGGGACAGGTATGCTTACAGCATAGTGATAATAGAAAGCATTTTGTAAAAAAATAAAAGACATAAATGCACTCTCATTTCAAACCTAGAATTTACAAATCCATTTCATCCATTCAACAAATTTCGAACATCATGTTAGCCGTCATTCTGAGGCAGAAGCATTTGCTCTTTTCAGTAAACATAGTCGGTTTGGTTTTCCGATCCCAGAGTGGTCTTTAGTTAACATCTGGTAAGGTTGCCATTGATCGAGTAAAGCGTGAAATGGGATTTTTGCACTTACTTGAGAGCTGGTAAGAAGAGTTAGAATCCCGGCCACGACGATCATCTGCATTGTGTCAATGCCCGTCTGCCTTCCTTCAGCTTCCCTTTCATCAACTATCGATTAACCGAATAACTTCAGTGAAAAAAGAACGAAAATGTAAGAAGTATGAATTCGGACAGGGAAGGAGCAATTTCGTGTGTGTTATTTTGCCAAGGTCCCGGGAGCGCAATTTTAAAATGAGATCAAGAGTTACTTACCAAATGGATTAAAATAGCAACACAATTACAAGTCAAAGATGTTGAGAAAATGATAAGACATTGGGGAAAATCGTTTTGAAAACTTTGAAAACTTACACATGAAAGTGAGTTTTTAGATTGCAACAGCATTTGGTTTGGCTTGGTGGTGCCGCAAAATCAATTTTTATAGTTAAATATAATATTTCAGCAAAATCAATTTTTATAGTTAAATATAATATTTCAGCAAAATCTATTTTTCTATTTTTATAGTTGAATATCTTTAAATAAAGAAAATAGATATTGATTTTTATAAAGAAAGCTCTCTACGAAAACATTGCATTTGCCAACACATAATATATAATATTGGTGAGAATATTGAATAATTCAAGTCATACAAGCCAAGTGATTTGGAACATGACATTTGCCAACACATAATATTGGTAACAATATTGAATGTCAATTCAAGTCATATAAGCCAAGTGATTTGGAACATGAGAGATATTTTGTAGGAACCATAGGATTGATGAAGTCTAAGGGTAAATTGGAAGCTAATTAAGTAAGCATCAAACACATGATGGAATTGCAATAAAAACAAATAAAAACAAATAGATATATCATGCCATGAAATAGTAAAGTGTTTTATAGATTTTCACATTTTATCACGTTTATTGTAGAATTTATGGATACAAGTTGCACTTTAGTTTTGAAAACACAGTTTATATCCAGAAATTCTACAATAGAGTATTATATTAGAAGACCAAAAACTATATAAGAATGGTTAAGGAGATATATTAGACTAGTGTTAGAATGTACGATTTTTGTGTTAATGTGCCTTCTATCTTAACTCATTTGGTCGTAATTTGGGACATACCTACATCTAGACAAGCTTAAAAAAAATCAGAAACAAAAGGAAACGTTATCTATGATTCATGCGTATGTTGGTTCTCTCTCTCTCTCTCTCTCTCTCTCTCTCTCTCTCTCTATATATATATATATATATATGTGTGTGTGTGTGTGTGTGTGTGTGTGTGTGTGTGTGTGTGTGTATCGCACCATCTATGCATGAATGATAGAGAGAACCAACCCTCTATGTTGGCTTTCTCTGTCATTCGTATTTATATATAAAACTCTTGTTTCTGGGATCACAGGACAAACAGATATTTTACATGCAATCCATATTCAACCCAAAACTAGGCTCATACAATATGCTTGACGTAAATAAATGTTATATTCCTACACATGTTAGAAGATAGAAACAAAATGGGGCATGTCCAAATCGCTCTTACCACCAACATTCTAGCAATATCAAAAATTGACATTGTAACATCCTCACCAAGCAATAAATTGTTAAACTCAAACATAGTTCATAAAATTAAATAGAGGAAGGCTTACATAGAGTTGTGCACCTGGGTGTTGTTGCTTCGAACTCATACAACCATGTTCCTCCTTCATGAAAAATTGATGGTTGTTGCTTTTCCACAAATTCTATTGGGCAGTCTAAGGTGTGATAGATTGCTTGTTTGACAAGCTCTTCCTCTTGCTTCTCTTGATTACGAGAGCGATGCTAGATGACTAGCTTCTCCAACAAAGCAATAGATTTATTTCCATGTTTTGACTGTCTAATGGTATTATTTTTGTATTTGTCCTTGAGAGACTAACCAAAATCACATATTGCATAATAAAGCGTATCCATATTCTTGAGGGCTTCTAGGTTGATAGAGTTCTCTCGAATGAACTCCCAAGCTAGGAATACTAAGCCATCAAGGCCCCGAACCGTTCTATATGCTCAAAATGATCATCTTATTGAGTTTCTACAATTGTTGAGGCTTTAATGCATGGGTACATTATCCTACATGAATCACTCATACTTAACAACAAAGACAAACTAGATAGATGTAGAAATTCAATGCTCTCTACAAGGAAAATATCCATTGGTAGAGGTTTTTGCCGAAGTTATTTTTATAGTTCCTTGTTTTCTAAAGGTTTTTAGTGAAGGTTTTTGTGAAGGTGGTGAGAAAAGGTTTTTGTGGAAGTAGGGTCATTGTGCACCAATATGACATACACACACTAGTGCGCTTAATGAAAAAGAGCATTAGTGCTTCATGCCCACGTGCGCACTGAAGCAACAACATGCCATAAAGACATTGGTGCCCCACTTTAGTCCAAGTGCATTGGTGCTCCACATTAGTCTAGGTGCACTAATGCTCCTAGACCAATGTGTGCCAAAGTGCCAACAACCCAAAAATACATCGGTGCTTTACTTTATCCAGGCACACCAGTGCTCCACATTGGTCTAGGAGCATCGGTGCTATGTGGCCTATGTGTACTGGATTGGCAAGAAGCCAAAAAGGAACAGATGCTCCACTTATGTCGAGGATCATCGATGCTCCCTATTGGTATGGGCACACTGGTGCTTTTCTTTGGTATGGAAGTATCAATGCAAAAAATACAACAAAGCACCAAACAATAATTTATATTTTTTTAATTTGTTAAAAGAGGAAGGAAAAATACAAGATGAGTCTTAGACGGAAGAAAAAATGAAGGTTTTTTTCACTTCTATGTTTCACACGAGAGAAGAGGAAGAGGAGACAGCTCTACGAGAGGATGAAATGGAAATAGCCATAAATGCATGGAATGACAAAGAGTGTTGTATCTAGGTAATCCTTTTTTTCCTCGCCATTATCTCATTTCTCCCCGTCATTGATTTTTATTTAAGTTATTTTCCATTTCTCACTATCGTTCCCACATTTTTAGATAATTTTGATATTTTTTGTTGGTTTGAGGGTTTTGCCTCTATTTTGCAAGTTAATGGTGGATTTATTTTAGGGTTTTACAACAACAAATATGACTAGCAAATGAGGGATAAGTTCAACTGAGAAATGGGTATATTTTTGTGCATGATGGGTGCATATCTAAAGGGGTTTTCACCTCCCTTTATTTGCAGGTTCATGAGGTTTATATGAGAAGTGTTGTGTTCTTCCCCGGTGAACTTGGAGCATCAATGCTCCACTTGTATCGAGGAGCATCGACGTTCACCATTAATATGGGTGCACCAGTGTTCCTCTTTAGTACGGAAGTAGTGGTGCTCCCCATTGGTTGGGGTGTGTAGGTGATCCTAATACACCAAAGCACTAAACAATAATTTGTACTTTCTTATTTATTGAAAGAGGGGGAAAAAACTACAAGATGACTCGTAAGAAGATGAGAAAGCAAGGGTTTGTTTCATTTCTATACTTCAAGTGAGAACAGAGGAATATGAATTGGTTCTATAAGACGATGAGATACAAATAGCCATGGATGCAAGGAAATACGAAGTATTGCAGCTACGTAACCCTTTTTTTCCTTCTTCGTTATTTCATTTCTCCCCATTATTGATTTTATTATGTTATTTTTCATTTCTCGCTATTATTTCTAATTTATTAGTTGGTTTTGCTCTTTTTTGTGTGAGGTTGGGGGGGGATTTAGGGTTTTGCCTATATTTTGTAGGTTAATGGTGGATTTGCTTTACGGTTTACATCAATGAATATGGCTAGCAAATGAGGTGCAAGCTCAACCAAGAAAGGGACACATTTTTGTGCATACAACATGGGTGCATGTTCAAAGGGTTTTCACCTCTCTTTATTTGCAAGTTTGTAACACTAGGGAAGAATACCATGCAACTTGGAGAAACTCCATGAGCCTACAAATAAAGTACTAGTGATCTTCTTTTGTCTGAGAGCATCAATTCTCCACTTTGGGCATATTGTCTCTAATGGATGAGTGGTTTTGGAGAGTTTTCATTAAAAAAATTGCATGTAACAATTGAGTGGTTTTGTGATTACAACAAATTGGCTCATTAAGTGGTTTGACACTCATCGTGGTTTTATATGGGGGGTTTCACTTCTCTTTTTATATCGCAAAACTTAGCATTTCAATATTAGTTATTGTACATTTTGGAACATCAAGGAAGGAGAACACATGTAGCTCGGGGAAACCCCACGAACCTACAAATAAAGCACTAGTGATCTTATTTGGTCAAAGACTGATCCAGGTGGATATCAGTGGTCACCCACCTATTCCAACTAGCTCAAAACAATTTTCTAGCAACTTACTATTTTTGGCAGTTTTTTCGGTTCCTAAACTTTCGGGGCCATTTTGAGGGCCTAAATGAAGGTTTTTCGGGATTGAGCTCCTCAATGATAGCCAAAGGCTCTGATTTAGCTCCTTAATGATAGCCAAAGGCTCTGATGGAGCCACCAAAATGAATCTCCTTAGCGATACATTTCCAACGAGCTATCGTGCGCCCCAAACGGAGATTGCATGTCAAATTTATGCCCCCAGGAAGTTGATACACCAAACTACCCAAAACAGGGTCCACAAAACAGTTGGATTTTCATCTTCCGAGGTTAGGGTTTTGGATTTTCTTTATGATAAAAAAGGCCTTTGGAGCCTCATTGTAAAATCATCTTCTTGCGAATGTGAGTAGCCGTCACATCTCTTCTCAGAGATAAGTTGCCACCATTCTAGCGAGTCTTTCACTTTGTATTTCTACAATTTTGTACATTTCGCTCATTAATAGAAATTGTGTATTACTGTAACTCTGTGTTTATGGTTGCATATCTGATATATTTATGTTATATTGTTGGATATCTGAGATATCTCTGTACATTTCTTTAGTATATCTTCGCTCTCATTTCGTGCCGAAAATAATTTGGATCAGTGGTACCAGAGCAGGCTAGCCGCTCTTGATCGTTTTTTAGTGCATGTCCCCGACGAGGTCCGAGTATAGAAAGTTAGGTCTCAAGCTTGTCTCTCTTGAGGACAATCTCTCTCGCACACCCAATAAACCCTCCATTGCGGAAGAAAAGAAAAACGACGGAGCAGAAGATTATATCAATCTATTGTTTGAGCAAGCTCTCACGCGATAGAGGGACGAAATGATGGAGAATTTTTCCCACATCCTTCAACGCCTATCGATAGCAGCAAGTGCATATTCATCAAGTGGCCACTTTGGAAGCACCTCTCCTTTCAAGGTACAAGTTAATTTTGATATTCCTGTATTTGAAGGTTAGATAGATGCAGATGCCCTAGATAAATGGTTAAATCTGCTATAAGGTTATTTATTTGTTCACAATTTTTCCAACAAGGAAAATATCACTTTCACACTCCTTAAGGCTCTCCCCCATGTCAAACATTGGTGGGAAACTTACTGGGAGCAAAGTTCCACAGAGGAGTCTGGAATATATGGGGCCAAGCCCACTTGGGATGTTTTTGTGGATGCGGTCAAGGAACACTATTACCCTATTGGAAACTATGAAGACCAATGCATGAGATGGACCACATTGCGTCAAGAGAGGGTCCAAGTCGTGTCAGAGTTCACCAATACCTTCCATACCTTGCGCACCCATCTGGGTATCAAATACTCTGAGCGACCTTTGGTTTTGAAATATTGTGGGTCTCTACATATATACATCCAATTTGAAATGGATTTTTTGGACATCTCATCACAAACCCCCAAAGTGCTAAGTCCTCGAAGTGAGAGATCTGGCGCCACATGTCCTTTTGATTTGGATGGCTGGGATTTACTTCGGAACTCTGGGCTTCGGGCGTTTCGAGATGCACAAAAGTACAAACCCCCAAAGTGATAAGTCCCCAAAGTGAGAGATCTAGCGTCATGTGTCCTTTTGATTTGGACGACTGAGATTTACTTAGGAACTCCAGGCTTCAGGGGTTTCGAGATGCTTAACCTCACAAACCTTCTAGAGTGCTAAGTCCCCGAAGTGAGAGATCTGGCGCCACGTTTCCTTTCAATTTAGATGGATGAGATTTACTTCGGGACTCTGGGCTTCGGGCGTTCCAAGATGCAAAACAGTACAAATCCCCGAAGTGAGAGATCTGGCGCCATGTGTCCTTTTGATTTACACAACTGAGATTTACTTTGGGACTTTGGGCTTCGGGCGTTGCAAGATGCACAATAGTACAAATCCCCGAAGTGTTAAGTCCCCGAAGTGAGAGATTTGGCGCCGCGTGTCCTTTTGATTTAGACGATTGAGATTTACTTCAGGACTCCGGGCTTCGAGCGTTCTGAAATGAATAACACCACAAACCTTTCGAAGTGTCAGATTTGCTGCCACATGTCCACTTTGATCAACGGTCCAAATGAACTCCGGGCTTCAGGACTTTGGGAGTTCTTTACTCAGCATTGTTTGCTTCCTCCAGGAGTACAAGATCGTCGAATACGGGATCGTCTAACACGTGTCCCCTGCCTGGATCGACAGACATGAATTGCACGAAGTTTTCTCTGTCTTCTCTACATGTGACCGAGAGTTGTGACCTCGACTTAACCTTTGGGTGCTTATCTTACTTTACAAGATTGAAAGTCATGTTTTAATGGCTCGTGGAGGTCAGCGACCAAGAACGATTGCAAGGGGTGAAGTTGCATGGGGTTTAATTTCGAAAGGTGGTCCCGCGGTTTTCTCTTGGGGGTACGTGGCATCACCAGGTGCATTGCGGGGCGAAAGGCGAGTTACCTCAAAACCACTTCCTCGCACCCCTGCAAAATAGACCATTAGAATCCTGACTCAACACTTGTCCTCCACCCAATCCACCTTTCATCCTCCACCCACTCCACCTTTCACCCTCCAGCCTGTCACACCCTCCATGCTCCCGATACCGTCCACCTCACCACCTACATTCTCGCATCTGCTCATCCCACCTCCTTATTGGATACTTGTCCCCATGCCATCCTGTTCGTGAACGATTACTCTTCCCCGTAACTGTTAGCCAGCCCATAACGAGCCAGCGTCGAGCTACCTGTCCAATTACCACCCCCATATCTTCAACTACAATTCTTTATCACAGTAAACACATTTCAAGGGACAACTGACAATGAAATCAGATGGTAAAGATAGTGAGCCAATGATTGTGGTGACCTTAGTGGACATGTGTACTCAGTTCAAAGAACGCATCTGCGAGCAAATGAAGAGACAGATGAAGCGCCAACACATCAAATCAGAACTCAACAATATATGCATGTTGTTATTTAATTTGGATGGTATTCTATTGTAGGAAGTCCAACAGTTTTCAGTTGAGACAATTTTTGTATAAATAGATAGATTTTAGATCTATTATGGGCTGCTTCTTGTCGAATGTAAAAGAGAAACTTTTTTTGAGTATTAATACAAGTGCAGATAGAGATTCTAAGTTTCCTTCAATTTGAGTTATGTGTTCCCTCTGTGTTTCCATTCCTCTGAATTTCTTTCTGTAATTCTTGAAGAGTGATTGATTGTAATTTAGTACTACATCTACCGTGATCATATTATACCAAGAGTTCATTCAGTAAACAACTTTTCCTCTGTTATTACTGTGAGTAAAACAAGACCCGTGATTTGTGTGAATTACTGCATTTTTATATCTTGTTCAAGGGGTCATCTTCTACTTTTCTTCTACTGCGAACAAGGTGAGATTTATCTGTAATTGATACATGACTTTGTTTAACAGTTTTGTAAATATTTCTACATCATTTGACATTATAATTGTGACTCAAATAACGAGATACATCCTCTATACTGTCTTATAATTAATTTCATTTAAATATTATTTCTCAGAAAACTTAAGGTAGAAAAAAACACTCATAAAAACATTTCATTTAAAACCTTTGATGGCTGACATTATTCTTTGATCCTTAGAATCAATCTCAGGAACATCTTTTTGGCGCCATTGTCGGGGACGAAGAAACGAAATCATTTTCCCTGGGAGAACGACAAAGTTAAATTTTGGTCTTTGATGGTGAACAAAGATTGAATACGTGAAAAGGTTCATTTTTCACCTAGCGACTCCATTATAGGCAAAGTTGGCCCTCAGTCAAAAGAATACTAGGAAAAACCCAGACGAAAAGCAGAATACGCCAATTTCGAATCCCGAAAAATTATTGAAACCAAAGGGATATCTTAGACAAACTGTTGCATCAACAGGGGAGGTCTATCCACCTAGAGTTACGCAAGTTAATCTTAAGATTCCCGTTGAAGAACTAAGTCTTAAAGAAAAATTCAAACAAGTTCATTTTGTAGAAGCATCAACAAGCAAATCTAAAGTTAAACTAGAAACTCCAGAGGTCATTATTCCTAAAATAAAATTTGAGATTGACCAAACCATCCCTATTTCATTAATAGATATTTTTACAAGTGAAAATAAAGAATCCATTTCAATCCCTACTATAATTGGTACATTGTCGATTCTTTCTCTTCCCGAAGTAGTTAAAAGTTTAGTAGATCAGTCTTTTGAAGTTTTTGATAATCTCTTGTTTAGCCCTCGATTTCCATCTCCTGCCAGTGCTGAACATTGTTCGGAATCGAAGTTCTATGCCTCATCTCGATATGATATTTCAGTTTCAAAACCGTAGATGGTATGCAAGTCGCAACAGCTTTGGACAAAGAATCAACTTGTTGATTTTGCATTATGGGAATAGAGTGAATATTAAAGGACGAGAAGAAATTCTCTATAAGATCCCAAGCACAATTTCTATACGATCTCAATCTTGGATGCTTCATTTGATATTGTCGTTTTATTTGTTTTACAATGAGCTCGGCATCACCGTAAACTATTAGATGTTTGATTTTTAACTTTCTTGCAGCTTCTAATCCTAAAACTAAAACTTCATATTCACAGACATTATTGGTATAATCGACCTCCCATTGTAATCTATAAGAGAAAGGAATAACATACTCATCGCCTAGTGCCACGAATAAAACTCCAGCTCTTGCTCCTTCGCAAGATGAAGCACCATCAAAAAACATTTTCCACATCCCTTCCCTAACATTTATATTTTTCTTTGAAATTTCTATTTTTTTTATTTTTATTTTTTTCTTCTATACATTCTTCAAAATCGACATCTATGGATAATATACAATTGCCTAAATCTTGATTAGCAACGTAGACTGGGTAGTTATTGGGGTTTTGAGGGTCACTTACGGTATATTCCAGTCTAGTTTCTCTGTACAGTCGAGAAAATTGTCCACAAAAAATTGGAATTGTAGCATAGGTCATGTCTAGGTGAACCGATCCTCCTAGCTTGGCACGCTAATATCTAGATAGAAGCATACCATACTTGGCAGGAACGTCAGCAACAACCACATCCATAAGGATACTTTTCATAGGAACCTGAGCAAGATTTACCACTAAATCTTTAATCATACCCAAACACTTAACTTTTATAGAATCAAAAGAGTACAAATCTTGATAAGGTCTTGTAATTTCAAGGTCCAATTTTTCCATGATAATCTTAGGCATTAAATTATGCGAGGCTCCTAAGTCTAACGTGCAATTGTGAAGTAAATGATCATGCACAGTCAATGTAATATAGAACGGAGCAATAGAATCCTTACTATTTTCAATGTGTGGTCCGAACATGATTGTGGGATTTTCATCCTGCAAATTGATAACATCATCTTAACATTCAACATCAGAAAACTTTATTGCTTTACCGGTTTGTTTTTTATAGATCGGGCTCCTTGCAAGTTCAACCAGGGGCATTGGAATTTTAATTTTATTAAGTTCATTCTCTAAATTGAAAGTCCCAATTGGTTTTTCAATTTCCTGGTCTGAAATTCAACTTCTGTATTTTCTAGCTTCTTAGTTTGTACTGCTTTCGTTTCAACTTGCTTTGTTCAGGAAGCTTGCGTCTCAGTTGATGATTTTGTAACTGATGCCTCATTTGCTTTGTTTCGTGATAAAATCTTTTTCGGTGGAACATTTGTAGAACTTTTTTCTCTTGGCCTCAAATCATATTTATGTTGAAGCTCGACCATTATTGAGTCAGCGAGACCTTTGTATGTAGATTCCCCCATATTGTTGATGTTTTCATCATTATTAAACATAGATTCTAGATCTAAGGATTTCTCATAATCCTGTTTGGTTAGGTGAGGCTCAAGATCATCATCGATGAGGTTGTTTAGATCTTCCTCTAATTCCTCATAATCTTGCAACTCATCTCTCTGTATGAAATTCATAGTTTTAAATGGAGCTTGAATCTTTTGATCCTCATTTTTTATTTGCCTTTGTTGTATTTGAGGATTGATATTTCTCTTGAATTGATTTCTAACATATGGATCAGGTTTGGCTTGTTCCATCTCCATCCTAGAAATTTTGTTCGATAGATCTTTAATAATTTTGCCATCTCATCCTTTTATTTCCATCTCCATCCTTTTATTTCCATTAATTGATTAAGGTCCAAAACATTCAGTACTATGTGCATTGGAAAGTAAAGAGTACCGCAATTCCACTTGAAGCTAGAAACACACAGAGTGCCATATTCAAAGGAAAGTAAGGGACATCGCAAAGTGCATTTCCTCAACAAGCGAGACATTTATTGATTATGTGATTAGAAGGTCCTTAATTCTTATGGAGAAGTGTTTTATTGCTCTCAGTACCTTAGGGCGAGCATCTAGAAGGATAACGATTGGCTTTTAACTTTTTCCAGCTACAACACCTTTGGGCCTTTAGCCCCTTCTTCCCATGAAATGAGGTACAATCCCTTCTTGGGTTAATGAACCCGAAAACCCAAAAGATGAGGAGACGAAGGGGAAGAAGTGTGGAAAATGGTAAGTATGAATGGGAATGGTATGATGATGCTTCAAGGAAATACCCATTAACAACCCTTTTCTCGAGGGTGACCAAATTGCTAGGACTCTTTCCAAGCAAAAAGGTATAATTTCCAAGCAAACATTCCATAATCAAGAAAGGATTCTTTGCAACATGTTCAAATGCTTCAAATATTAAAGTGACACTTACCATGACACTAGAATTTGTTACCTCATGAAGCAAGACTTGTTATCCTCTGGGATCCAAACCTGATGTAATGGATGTTGCTCTGCTATTGGTGATGAGTGATGATGCAACATAAATAGAAGGGACCCTGCAGGCTCTATTGGTCAATCTAACTCTTGACACTCCATGTTTGGTACTTTTCGACATCGAGAGATAATCTCCTTAGTTACCCCTAGACCCTGGGTTAACATCCGGCTCCTACATGGGGACACATGCTCACCGTAGAGCACACGAGAACCTTAACATCTCCTGGTATGACCCGTGCCTACACATTATCAAGCAAAATTTTAGAGTATCGAAGGTGGTGCACTCACTCCTTATTCATACGAGAAAATATGCTAACTATGAAAAATCTAGAGCAAAACTTGAAAATATTTTTTTTTTTGAAATTTTTATTCTAACACATCAATATGAGTATGCAAAGCATAAAAATGTAACATAGCAACATGTAATAACGCAAGAACAAAATATGTAAATCACAAGCATGTATGCAAATCCAAGCAAGATGCAACTACAATACCATGATATGAGTGATGCAACATATATATAATGCAATGCAAGATGAAATGCCTACTCTAATCTATGTTAGCGAAATGATAGGTATAATCATATAACCATTAAAACCATCCTAGCATTGTATCAAAACATCTACCCTTGTGCTTCATCATAAACTGAAATAAAAATAAGTCAAGCACAAAAAGGTCATGAGTTAGAACATGCATTATATCATAACCAATCATAAAGTCTAACTCATGGAGGCGGGAGGGAGGGAAAAAATCATGCAAAGAGGTATCACCAAAACCATGCCCTATCCAACCCAAGACAAGGCCATAAGAATTAGACGAAGGTAAACTCTCGTCCTCAGCCATAAAGCATACACTCAAAGACTTGGAAGGAATAAGAAGGAACCTAAGGAAAACCCTAAGGCTGCTCTTGGGAGAAGAAATAACTAAGTAGGGGATCAAACCAGACCTACATAAAAAAAAATTGCTTCCAACCTAAGGCTTGTTGGTCATGTGTGTGAAATCGAAAACCTTCACGACAAGCCAAATGTTGGAAACAAGTCTCTCCTACATGAAAGTGATTATTATGAGAAAAATTCCCAACCGTATCTATAGAGGAATAATAGGGTGAGGTAGGAGAAGGTTTGAAATTCTTGTCACAAAATTCCTACTCTAGGCAAACCATGTCCTTACCCTTATCAGAGTCAGAGCACAACAATGTTTGAAAATCTTCTTCATAGAATAAATCCAAGTGCTCAAAAGAATATGCATCAAACCTCCTACAGTAAGACTGCAAATCATCATGAGAATGCTGTAAAAAATCATCCCCATTTGGTTGGAACAAATTCGTAATCATATCATCTTTTTGTTGCCGAACATCAAAATTAGTAGCAATCACATATGGTTGTTGTAAAGAAAACAATTGAAAATGACCTTCAATATCATAAATGGGATCTCCATCATGACCAATCACATTCTATTTACGTCTCCCAACATGTATAAACTCATCAATATTATGAATCACATCATCACTTTTATCATAATGACATGAAGGGTCTAGTTCATCCAAGGGCTCCTCTAACACATCCACACTTTCTGAATCATAGAATAGAGAATCATCGAAGTCTTGGATGGAGTGTAAATTACCATGTTCTCTTCTTCATGTGCAAGAGACATGGAGGATTGGTTGACTTCATCAAAAGGAAGAGCATACACCAACACTTCATCTTCATGAGGAGCCTCTTCATTGTCCTTAATAAAATCATGGGGTAATGCTTGCTCCTCTTTGAGGGATTGATGACCCTCTTTATAAGCTTCTTCCTTGGGTTCTTTCCTTGGAGATATGCAACCTTCTTCATCCAAGGTATGCTCTTCATCACTTGCTTGTTTGTTTGGAGGGGAAGCTTCATCAATATCTTCATCCTCTGAATCATCCCATTCTTCTTCATCTACATTCAACTCCAATATCTTGGATAAAACCCAAGGCTGGTCATACGTTTCTCGTATGATGACACATAGTGTTTTTACTTGGAAGTATGCCTTAGCAATATCTTCCTCTCCTGAAGTTTCGAGACTTTGTTCATATTTTTCCAAACCGCGGTCATGTTCTTCTCGTCTTTGCACACAGAGTTCAATTAATAGATGTATATTTGTTCATTGATCAACCCATTCCTTGCAAAATTTATTATCTTCTTTGACACTCTCCTTTAGCCTTTGTGAGAAGTCTTCACATTGTTTTGGTTCTTCATCCTCAATAAGTGAAGCAACTACCAACACATTGTTTTCATTATGAGAATGAGTATTCCCAATAGAATCTTCTCTTAGGGCATGGTGTGATTCCCTAAGGTTACTTACAAGAGGATATGAGAAGAGTCCTTTTTTAAGGGATGTGGTGAGCTCTTGAAGGGTGTCTTCATATGTATGAGACTGTGAATTCCCATACTCAAGAAATTTGCTAATGATATCTGTGAGAGATAAGATGGTTCTCGATTTGCAAGTGGCTTTGATCCAATTATGTACATCGAATGATAGAGAGACCAAAAACCGCTATATTCATACATCTTAATCCTTCCCCATACCCCATATGTATTTCAAGAACTTTACTACACGAGCAACAACTTATCCCTTGAATTTTGGAAAGTTTTATGACCATCTGTCCTTATACTTGTTCGGGTATCCAAGGATGCCTTCAAAATCAATACAAGGAAACCATTCCTGAAAAGCCATAACTCCATTACTTGGAATCAACTCAAAATGTATCAGTGGATTCGTCGGATGATCACTCTAGGATCTGTTGTAACGTTTTCTAAATTTTTGTAAAATCTTTCATAGCAATAATTTTTTTATTAAGGGTCCATTTTACTAGTTTAATTATCTTTAACCCTTATTATTTTAAAATAGTGTTAAGTTTCATATAAGTTAAAGTTTGGTATTGATTTTTTATTTTAGTATAGTTATATTAAAAGGTTTTATGTGGTTTATTTTCTTTGTATAGTTTAGTTATATTATATTATGTCACTCATTGTAAATTGCATTTTAATAAAGGTGTATGTTTATATCGCAGGGAAATCGCACGATCAAAGATTTGATAGACGATCAATAATGGATCGTGAATCCCCTTGCATGTTCGATGTTTAACAAAGGGTAGGGGGACCGTGAAACTTAACAATGGTTAAAACTCATGTGATGTGTCACATGCTTCAAAATTGAGTGCCCCCCCCTCCCCCCCCCCCAACCTATGGTTAGTGAAACCAATCGGGACCCCCCCACAATCAATGCTAGAGTGACACGTGTCCATGTGACGAAGGTAAGCACAAAAGGTGAAATATCAATTTTATTTAAATTTGATTATCTTTTCGCCAATCCTAAGTTGCAACATGTTCAAGCTTTCATTTTAAAGAGGTAAAAGTGAAATTTATATGGTTAATGTTGAGTTCACAAAGAGTTAAAACGCCAGAAACACATTCCATCTTACCAGTGCCATCTGTAATTCCAACCCGAGTATTTTCTAAAGTAAATTCTTGCACGAGTAATTCAAAACATTTTTCTCCTCCAACTTTTAATTGTCTAAATTGGAATTATCTAAATCGACCAAACCTAAAAAACCACTGACTATAGAAGAAGAATATTTAGTTGACAAAGACAAAGATATTTTCGACCTAGTCCTATCATTTGATTTGATTGAAATTCACGAGCTAGCACTATAAATTTTAGGGATTTTGTTGATCATTATCACATCTGGGAGTCCGATTTGGTGAAATTTATGGTGCCCCAAGTGTACGATTTTCTCGAGTTTGTAGTCTGGTGTGCTTCGAACTACATTTCTTCCAAGAGAACTATTATTTCCAAAGATCGGTCTGTACTTATTGAGATAACTCCCCAATCAATTTCTGAAATGTTAAGATGGCCATTAAACCCTAACAATGAAATGCTAAATGAAGTTTTACTAGTCAAATTCTTCAAAGAGCTAAATCCCTAGGATATATTTTCCCTTTTATAGTCTTATTTATCCAATAACCTTGATGTCCCTGCGGACGATGTTACTCTTGAAACTAGCTTGTTTCCTGAAATTCCGAGACAAATTATTTCCATGATTTCTGTGGTTTAAGGAAAATGTGATGATTAGGTAGTTGATGAATTTGTTTTAGGGTGTATGGTATCAATCTGTCCATTTACAATGAAACCCTTAACTAGATTCAACTATGCCCAATTTTTAGCTGATAAGATACGTTATCAACTATCAGAGTTTGAAACTCTGAGGAGTTTTAGATATCAATCTTATCTTGTTTACCTATTCTTGTTTTCATAAGATGTTCACTTTTCACATCTTGGACTAAAACTTGAAGATGAAATTGGTAACCCAATATCAATCATTCACTAGAATACTTTGGTTAGGAATTTTTTTTTTAATCAAATAATATTTTGGTTGGTGTGTCATTTTCAAAAAATCATTGGATGAGCTTAATGAATTAAATTTCTTTTGTCATTTTCATCTCATTTCAAAATAAAAATAAAAATAGTTATGTATAATTTGTTTGATTTTGTGGAAACTCCAAAATAACATTTTTCTTCCACGCTAGTTTTTAGTTTAGTTCAATTTAGTTTTGATTTTATTATTTTAGATTTAGATTTATTTTATTTTTTTATTTTGTGTTTTTCCTTTGTTTTTTAATAGCTACAAAATCATATAAGTTATTGATATGATTATTTTATTTAAGTTATTGATTTATTTATTTCTTTTAATATTTTACAGGTGTCAATCATAGGATATGTTGGGCTTTGATAGATTTTCCATGTTCTAAATTTATTGCACGTATGAAACTTCAGCCCGAAATTATACCAGACATCCTACTTCAGACGCGATGTGAGAGAAAATGAAGGAGAATTTGAAAAATATGAGACATGGGTTTTGTCCAGAAGGTCCCAATTTAGGTCCCCCCCNCAATGGTTTGATCAGAAATGTCACTATTTGGGAAAAAACTTTGTTTCTCTAATCCGGGTTTTTCCAAAATTCGTCGGTTACGACCCGTTTCCAAATGCACAACCCTAATTGAGCGACCAACCAGTGAAGAAATCGACTTTTGATGCATCTAGATGATTGTATGGCTGAGAAATTATCTTACGATCAGATCCAGACCCATCTTTTTCTTTACAATTTTTTTTTTTTGTGTATCTCTTGCTCCAAAGATTAATATTTTAAAAACATCATTCATTATCTCAGCTTTACCAATTCTTTGTGTGATTGATAGATAAATGCATGTGTAAAATGTATTAGATTTTTCTTATGCAAATTATATATGTTTAATGATTTCTTTTTAATGAAATGTGTTTCGTTAATTGAAATAATACATTATTATTCTCTATAAAGGATTGATCTCAAAGTTGCTTCCTTTCCTTATCTGTATTAAATCTACTTTATTTTATTGAAATTTCTTTCAACAAAATTTTGTTGAACTTGAAGTGCAACATTGTCTCTCTGAGAATTTCTTTTATAGGTATACAATCTCACAGAGTTTTGAAGGAGAGGATTCAACCATTAGATTGCAACTCTGCTCCTGATCAGGATAGGTTTTATTGTATTCTCTTAGAAATATTTATGGTGTCACCTGATTTGGTTTGATTGATTTTGAATGTAAAACATTATTATCAAGATAACTCAAATTGATTTGATCATTAGAGTTTATCTTTCATTAATTACATTTAAAATCATTTAGTTTAGTTCGGTTTTTAGCTTAGCTTGAATATTATGGTTTCAATATGATTGAAGTTTGAATTATTTGTTTTGTTTATTATTTATATATATATATATTGTTCAGATTGGATTTGCCCGGGGTTAAGTTCTATTACATACTTTGAAATTTTCGTTTTCACAAGGTTTCTAGTAAATCTTGTACCCATGTACAACTTGTAAATTTTGGGAATTTATGTAATTAAGTGTAAGGTTAACTAATCTAATATATCATTGTAAATACTCAAAATCTGACAGTTAGTAGTTAGGATCTTAGACAATTTTTCATTTATTGATTAGATAGATCATTTCACCGACCAACGGAGCCGTTAAACCCATCAGGGATAGTTACCTTAAACGAATTAGGTTACACTTAAACAACCTCGGACCAGACTATTCCCTTTCAGTTGACGAGTGGTGAATATCGCCCGTCAACAAATGGCACTAGAAGGAGGGCCAGGTAAAATTGAATTATTGAATGCTTTAGTTTCAAGTTATTTGTCTTAATCATTTAGTTCTTCGCCCATAGTTATTTTTTATTCATGATCAATCCTTCGGTGATGTTGTCCACATGCTTAGGGGCTAGTTAGATGACAAGCTAACTTGGAGCCGAATTCTTTATTGTCACATTACAACAATGGATCTCGCCCAAATTCCTGTATGGGGACGTGTTTTTAATCTCCCATTTGTTAACATTCCCAGTAAGACACTTTATCTCTTGTCAGAACTTACATTTGATGGTGAAGGGAGCACATCCGTAGAAGATCATATTTGTAATTTTTTTTATAAATGTTTAAAACATAATATCATTGATCCTAATGTTCTATGTAGATTTTTCACTTTCACCTTTCGAGGTCGGGTTAAATGTTGGTTCGAATCTTTTCCGGCTAATTCAATTCGTTCCTGGTTTGAGTTTGGAACTGAGTTTTTATCTGATTTTAAGAATTTTAATTATGATAAATTAGGTGAGGAATTGAATTGACTTAGGAAAGAAAATGATGAATCAATAGAAGATTTTGCAATTAGGCTCATACATTTCTATACTAGATTCCCTTTGAAAGAAATGCCTCTTATTGATGAATGGTTTCAATATCTCATTTCTCTCTCGGACGAACAAGATCAATTCAGTGTTAACCAATTTGAATTAGGCATTAATATTCATTCACAGGTTGGTTTAAACTTTCATGATAATCTTGAAAACTCAAGAGTTGTAGAAACACAACATTGTTTGCCAACTTCTTCCATTTTGTTAGATCATGAGCAACATCATATCAATTGTCCCTATTGATAATGCTTCAATGTATTCTTCTGATGATAAATGAACTTTAAATAAAGACAATGGTCATATTATCCAAGACACTACAACTATTTCAAAAGAGAAGGAAATTGAATCCGATATTTGTGATTATGTTATCAGTAAATATTCTCCTAATTCATTCAAACAAGTTCAAGATCAATTAATGGGAGACGACATCATTAGTTAGACTATTAATCAACCATCTTACTCTAGTGAATTTCTCTCACATTTTCCCTTCCACAACGAACCAAATTTTCTCTTGGAAACTATCTCATACTCTTTAAAAGAGCATACAATAGGGGTTGATCAATTCACACAAGGAGAGGAAACAAACATACAAGTCAAAACCTATATGCCAATCATTTCAAGAGACACATTTTGGCTTCTCAATTCTTCTACATATTATTCTTTGTACCCTGATATTTTTTATCCTTATGCTGTGCAATTGTGTGTTCCAGATTACCTTGGAGATAATTCAACATTATATAATCATGTACAAATTAATAGAGATTACCGAATAGAAGATAAATAGGAGAATAATTCTTCCCATGAACATATTAATTTTTATTCTCATCAATTATCCGTGGGTAAATTAGGAAATGATGTAAAAGGGTCTCAAATTGCGCCTTCTACTGATTCATCTCAATTTGTGCTTAAAGAAGGATATGATTTTTGTCATAATCAATTATATGAGGTTGAAAAGTATAATCAACCAAATAATATTACCAATAATGATTGTTCAAAAACATTGGTTGTTTCATTTGGTTCACCTCAAATAGTTAATCTTGAAGTATTCGAGCTCAATGAAAAGTTTCAATGGAATGGGACACTTTTTTTTCAATAAAAAATCACAATAATTTCTCGCTATCTTGATCCTACCAATAACATCAAAATCCTTTTACAAGATTATTTTCATGTACATTATTCTCATCAGGAATCTTCGTCATCTGTGAATTCTTTCGAACAATCCCATGTTGGTAATTGCATATATTATGATAGGATCGCAGATTGGTTGGAGTATTCATATCTCGAAAAGTTTTTGGGGAATAGTAAGGCTATATTCACCTTATTTGTGAATAAAAGAGGTAATTGGAAAACATTCCTTTTATATCCTCCATGCGAAGAAACTCATGAACAAATGAAAGATTTTCAGGAGAATGAGACACTTCGGCCTTGGCTGATGGTTATGTCAGATTCCCATAATCTTGACAAGTTTTCTGATCTCATTTACATTCTCCCATGCTTCTGTGATCCATATCATGATAGAATTGTGGATTGGCTCTAGGGTTGATATATGGAAAATTTTCAAAAGAATGGTAAGGTTATGCTTGCTTTGTTTTTAAATGAATATCTAGATGGTAAGCATGGTATATTTCCTTTGCATCTGTAAGTATTTCAAACTTTCATTCTAACCTTCAACTATATGTTTCTTGTAGGATTGAAAACACTTATGTGGCTGCATTGGAAATACAATTTCACTTAGCATTTTAATTTGTCAAGTAGGTTAATGTAGGTTAGGGGTAGGTTTTCGTTGGTTTTTCTTCTCTCATTTTCTATTGAATAATGCAATTATAGAGACATACGTGGATGCATAAGGAGAAATCTCATTTGAATGTTGTCAGGGAAGTCCACTCTAATCCTTATCTCTTTGCTTTTTGTCAAATATTTCTTTTCCAAAAACGCATTATTGTCATGAAAATTTTAAAATAGAGAGTAAAGAGATAAGTGAATTTGAACTGTCAATTCACACGAATTCAACCCTGACCCAAGGCACCACGAGTAGGACGACACTCATCTTAACATGTACTTTTATTATTTATTTAAATCTCTTTCAACATTTGTTTTTTTTTTAATACTAAGCCTAATTAAACTAACATCTCATGGAACACTATCTTAAGGAAAGAACCTACACGTACATGAGACTTTATATGATTTAGTTCTTCCTTTTTTTTTCACTTAGAGTGGGATGCTAGTAGATCCAAAAACTTGGGTTTATTTTTGGCCAAAATCATTTTTTTTTTAAAGTGTCCTTTTGTTGTTTTGATTTCTTTCAATAGAATATGATTTGATTTGTTTTTTGAGTGCTTTTTCCCTTTGCTTTTGAGTGAGATTTTTTTTTTTTTTTGTCTATCTTTCCCATTCAATAACTCTGTTGTTTGAAACTTATCACCATCTCGAAATCTTATTCAAAAGATCATACCATTGGTTTATCTCCTAATAACTTGAGATAGTCCAAATATGGTCTTGAAATAAAATCTATCTCAACTCTGTTAGACAATTTTCAATTCAATTGTTACCACTCTTATTTCCCTTCAACATTCTTGGAAGGAATTGTCTCTGAAAGTTGGACTAATCTTTGATTATCATGACTATCATAAGACTTTTTAGGCCATCCTAGTCCTTAAGGGACAATCCGTATCTGCTTCCTCATCTTCTAGAAAATATCTTATTTGGAGAATACAATCAAATTCTGTGATCAGATCACCTGTGAGCTTGAAATAATGAAGCATAAAGTTTCTAATTGAGAGTTGGAAGGTCTCATCACGAGTCGATCCATCATGACCATAGGAAATTTAGAGAAGTGAAATTACCATTTCTAGTCACCAAGCTAGGGTAGTGGTCTTTAGTTTTCCCAACTGAAGGACAAGAGGTCTCATCACGAGCTGACTTGCTCACCTCCATGAATTCTTGTGGATGACACTGTTACTAATTGGTCATCAAGCCAGAGAAATGACTCTAAATTAGTTACCAAATTGCCTAAAGAATAAAAATTAATAATTCTGGGAATAATCCATCACATGTGCTTAAACTATTTGATGGGATCAAAGCATTCAGATAAGTTAAAAGGAAACCTTGTCGAGGCTATGGACTCCTACTGGTAGCAGTGGCTATGCCTGTGGTATTGAAGTCCTTTCTCAAACTATCATGATCCATTGGTGAAACAATTATTCAGATTTCAATTCTTCACAAGATACTTCTCTCCAGTACATGAATTGTGGTAACATCTATCTATATACGTCTACAAAACTGATATCAATACTATATAGACCAGACAAGGGATTTTCTTAAGGAAATATGAAAATCAAACAATTTGGTACCTCTTACCTTTATTCCTCATGGTGAGATGTTTTGAATCAATGCAAAGATAACTGTTTCGCCCAATATGTTGCCCTTTTTTGGGCCCCAACAACTCCCCCTAAATTTTTATAAAATTTAAAGGGCCCCCATTTGAAATTTTGTAAACTTTGCTTTTGATTGTTTTTTTTTTTTTAAAGATTATTTGGTGATTTCCTTTATGTGGTGTGGCATGCTTTTTATTGTTTCTTTGGCATATCTCTTGTGAGACGAGGTTTGGGTATTTTGGCTTCTTGGTTTTTTCCACTTGCATATTCATTTGAATTTTTCAAGTTGATCTCATGCTTCGATTTGCAAAAAATGGATTAACATTAATATTTCGACAGTCTTGCTAAGTTTTTGGTCTTAGGTATTTGAGCACTTTTGTAGATCAAAACAATTCAAGTAAAAGTCAAGTATTGAGATACTGGATTCACGCATTTAAAAAATGCATGTTAAAGAGTAGAAGTGAGCTAATAGTTTTGGAATTGCATTAAGCATAAATTTTTACAAGTCATGAACTTTTGCTTAAAATTATGCATTCTTTACAACTTTTTACTCTTTGACAAGACACAAAATTAATTCGATCAAGATATGAACTCATTCCATGACTTCAGAGAGTATATGCCAAAATTTATAGACGAGCATAGAAATCTTAATTTAAACGAAAACATTAATCTTTATCAACTTTTTAATTTCATTTAGATTATAATTATGTTTTCACTTTTGCTCATTAACAAGTTTGACTATTTTAAATAATGGGTTCAATTTTTAATCAAATAATATTTTGGTTGGTGTGTTATTTTCACAAAATCATTGGATGAGCTTAATTAATTAAATTTCTTTTGTCATTTTCATCTCATTTCAAAATAAAAATAAAAAGAGTTATGTATAATTTGTTTGATTTTGTGGAAACTCCAAAATAACATTTTTCTTCCACGCATCAATTTGAAGTTTCTAGAATTTTATGATCATAAGGCTAGTTTTTAGTTTAGTTCAATTTAGTTTTGATTTTATTATTTTAGATTTAGATTTATTTTATTTTTTCATTTTGTGAATTTTCTTTGATTTTTAATAGCTACAGAATCATATAAGTTATTGATATGATTCTTTTATTTAAGTTATTGATTTATTTATTTCTTTTAATATTTTGAAGGTGTCATTCATAGGATATGCTGGGCTTTGATAGATTTTCCACGTCCTAAATTTATTGCACGTATGAAATTTCAACCCAAAATTATACCATACAACCTACTTCAAACGCGATGTGCAAGCAAATGAAGGAGAATTTGAGAAATCTGAGACTTGGGGTTTGTCCAGAAGGTCCCAATTTAGGTCCCCAATGAACGGTTTTATCAGAAATGTCACTATTTGGGAGAAAACTATGGTTCTCTAATATGGGTTTTGCCAAAATTCGTCGGTTACGACCCGTTTCCAAATGCACAAACCTAATTGAGCGACCATCCACTAAATAAATTGACTTATGATGCATCTAGATGATTCTATGGATGAGAAATTAGCTTGCGATGAGATCCAGAGCCATCTTTTCAATCCAAATCAACTAAAATGAGATAGAAAGTCGTTGCACAATTTTTTATTTTTAGAATTGTTTTAAATTCGTCCTCATCATCTTTATGCATAAACAAGTGACTGTAAAACTCATGAAAGGAGGAACATGGAATATCAAATGGACTTGGGATTGTAATAGGAAGACAGTGAACCTCATTTTGCTTCAGACTTTTGTTTTATGAGTAATTTTGGAGTTCTATTTTTAATATAATATCATTTGTTTTCATTTATGTGTTCATTTTCTTCCTATCATAGCTTTGTAGAATGAAACCTTGGCTTTTGTCCATGTTTTATTAATTCATTGTTATGATATTAATTTGTGTATCTCCATAATTGAAAAAAAATGAAAAAGTTGAGGGTTTACATGATCCAACTTCCCTCCCACCCTGATCACCTCTGACCTCCTCTATACTTGTTGATCGCCCCTGCTCCCCGACACTGACCGCCATAGAGGAATGGGAACAGAAGGGGGGGAAAAATCCCCCTCTTACCGTAACGTCGTCGCAAATGATCCAGAGAACTCACGAGCGCGTCGTTCGTCCTTTGTGCCCCCATTGCACTTACGAGACCAATATCTGCAAGAAGAAATGGATGTAAGCAAAGAATCGAACATGGATGTTGAGTCCTTGCATCCAAAAGAAGCTCGGGTCTAGATACCTGACAAATGTATCCCCCAATCCCTAGTTGCACCCAGGTACGTCATCAAAACCACCAGAATAGGGGAGCATACACAGTTCATGAGAGACCATGCCCTCATCGAAAAATTCCTAGGTCTCTGGCCCTCTGAAAAGGACCTAGCTCGCTGGATCAAGGCGTGGTGGAACCCCAAGGGAGACTATGAACTCCAACTAAGCTCCAAAAGATTCTTTACGGTAATATTCTACAACCTGGAGGACAAGGAAATGATCTTTGAAGGGGGACCGTATTTCTACAACTTGGTTGGCCTCTACCTACGTTTATAGACATATCACTTTTGCCCAGAAAAGGAAAACTTCACATATGCATCGATATGGATTCGCCTCTACTCCCTACCTCAAGAGTTCTGGCTAGAGGAAATTTTAATGGGCATAAGCAACACCCTAGGTAAATATGTCAAATCTTCTGAAGCTACCAAACAGAGAAAATACACCTCTTATGCAAGGAGATGTGTCTATATGAACATCTCTAAAGCTCTACCAGGCACAGTTACCCTAGAATGCCAAGATGAGGAATGGGCCCAAACCATAGACTATGAACACATCCATTTTAGATGTCGAAAATGCCATGAACATGGGCACC
>ML807137.1:35116-46347 GCA_009831015.1 Picea engelmannii
GCATATACCAAAGTGTTGTGTTAATATATGGTGTGCGCATATATATATATGCCATGGTTTAACATTGTATTAATCCGCGCGGGGGTATAACATTGTATTATATATGTATTACATTTGTTATAAACAATGCGCGCGCGGTTGTACTTTGCGCGGGAGTTACACTATCGGTTCCACGGTTTTAAAACCGACTTAACCACTTTTTAAAAGCGCGCGGTCGCATGTGCCCATGTGCCCAGGAGCTGAGGTGGTTAGAGGCTGGGCGCCCTTAACTGTCCTATGGTTTGTACCGGTCCGCGGTTATGCACGGGACTGGGTTCTTTACGCTTAAATGAGCGTGTGTGCCAGGTTTGAAGAACAAGGGTGCGATTTGTAGAACCAAAGACAACCAAGTTGAAGAGGGAGATTTCAAGAAGGCTATCTTCTTCATTTTTCGACCGTTTCAGGTGCTGAAAGAGCCCAGACAGGGGTTTTGGGACGCTGCGGAGCCATTGGAGCAGTCGGTTTGTCATTTTGAGCATTGTAAGGCATGTTTTTGAGCACTTTGAGAAATTTAATAATAATGATCCATTGGAAGCTGGACCAGGAGATGTAGCCCGGAGTGGGGTGAACTCCTTTATCAAGTTGCTGTGTTTATGTCTGATGTGCAATGTTTTATGCTGCTGTCTATGTGTATTTCTACATAAGTAATCCTTAATTATGTGTTGCAAATTGATCTGATTGCTTTAAACACATAACATTTCACTTGCAATATTTATTCAAGTTTTTCAAGTCTTCTTCATTTTTAGATCACTAGCTACCCCCCAATCGGTCATAAAGAAAATAAGGAATCTACAAAGAAACTTTCTATGGCATGGACATAACCCGAACAAAAAATGGGCCCTAGTCAGCTGGGACAAAGTTTGTAGGCCCAAATCTTTAGGTGGTCTGGGCATCCGGGACCTTGGAAAATTAAGTAGCACCATGGGAGCTAGAATTTGGTGGAGATGGCTCAAAACTCCAACAGAGATCTGGGAAAAACTTTGGAAATGCAAATATGCCCCAAATACACATCAAAGACATCTTATAAGAATGCAGGAGAAAATTCAAGCCTCCAACATCTGGAATGCGGCCTGGAAAAATCGGCCACTAATACAGGAACATGCTTTCTGGGAAGTTCGCAATGGCCATAATGACCTGTTTTGGACGGATTCCTGGTAGCAAATGCCACCCCTACAATTGGAAGAAAATCTACAATCCTATGAAAATCACATTCAAGATTTGGCCACTCTTAAAGTGGCAGATTTGTGGTCTGATACCCCCAACAACTCTCCCTGGCGAAGCTGGAAATCAACCCATCAGGAATTCCAAATGGCAATGGACTGTGACCTGCAGCATTGGAAATAAGCAACATCTCAAAGGCGAATCCATAAAAGCACATACCAAGACATTCTCAGATGGGGATACACACCTCATGGAAGCTTCACTCTCAAAGAGGGATACAGTCTACAGGAGAAATTCCAAAACCTTCAAAAAGATAACATCTGGACAACAATCTGGAAATCAAAACTCTGGCCCAAAATCTCTACATTCCTTTGGCTTCTACTTCAGAACAAGAGCTTAACCTGGGACAATCTATAAAGACAAGGTTTCATTGGCCCCTCGATTTTCCATCTCTTCCATCTCTAAGACGAAACCATGGAGCACCTCCTAAACAACTGTCTACTGAGTGAGAACATCTGGAACCAAGCCACTCAGCTCATGAGAAGAACCAAACGAGTTAAAAATAACATCATAAGCACATTCAGGGATTCGGGTTCTGGTTCCTTAAAAAGTCCTATTCTGAACAGAACCTGGCAACTCTTACCAGGCTTCATAGTTTGACAACTATGGAAAGAGAGGAACAGAAGAATCTTTCATTCCCAGCCCTCTCCTCCGACCCTCCTCTTGAATACAATCCTCTTGCATCTCAAGGAAACTCTTCAGCTACAATAGTGGACCAAGGAAGACTTCCCCACTGACCCAGGTGAGATCTTGCTCCTCAAATCTTGGAGCTTCTTGTTTGCACACTCCACCCCTCCTCAACAACCCCCCTAAACTCAAAATCCCTCAGTCCCTCTAAGTGGCTCCCCCCCCGCCAGACTTCTATAAAGTCAATTTTGATGGCACATCAAAAGGCAATCCAGGTCACTCGGGCTATGGAGTGGTCATAAGAAACAGCTTGGGCCAAATTCAAAGCCTCATTGCAGAAAATCTAGGATGCGACACCAACAATTCACCAGAAATTTGGGGTCTTATCAAAGGAGTGAAAATGACTCTAGATCAAACCTCACCTGTCTGATCATTGAAGGAGACTCCAAAATCATAATAGACTTGGCAACAAAAATCCTGAATGGAAGAGATCCAGGGAAAATCACTCCTAGTTGACGCCTCCTTGGCCCTCTTTACAACTTCCAGGCACTTCTCAGACCCTCTCTAACTCTTATCCCCTCACACATTCGACGAAGCGCAAACAAAGTGGCGGACAGACTAGCCAATGCAGGGGTTGACTCCATGCAACAAATCATTCTCCATGAATCCAGGCAGTCCTAAAGCTCACCCCTTTGGCTCCAATGCAAGGAGCTTGCCCAACTGGATGGCCCCAACTCAGGTGGGGTGTCACCTTTGATTACTTAAAAAAATCTTCCAAGTAAAAAATGATCAGAAGCTCAGGAGAGAGGGCAACCACAAGCGTTAGTGTAGAAGATCAACATAGGACATATGATTTCGAGAACTCGATAATCGGGAGTCGGAGCACAGAGGGAGCTGTTTTCCAAAGTCACGAAGTCGCAAAACGCGAGAGAGGATCTGGACCGTTGGAGCACGCGGAGATCTCGACCGTCGATCTGGTCCCTTTGATCTGACACGAGAAGAGCTCAGGAACTCGACAATCGGGAGTTTGAAGCAGGGAAGGATCTAGACAGTTGAAGCACGAGGAGACCCGAACCATTGATATGGTCCCAAAGGACTCATAAGTTCGGCTAACAGAAGATGGGGAACACTTAGTCCTTCGTTCTCCCGAAACGCGAAGTCCTGAAATCGGGAGAAGCGAAGAGTCACGAAACATGAACTTGCGATTTGATGCAAGTTCGAAGGTTTAGGTTTTGGAAAAGGAGAGCAAGCTTTTGTTCCGACAATGTGTAACACGAAGTCATGAAGAAGATCTCAGCTGTTGGCTGTGGGCCAACATGGACCGTTGATCTGATCTGATCGGATCTGAAGGTTTTGAGGATTCAGACTTCGGGAAAATCGTGAAGAGCAATGTAATCCTGTCACGAGTAGTTCTACCTTTAGCTGCATGCAATTATGTGTTAGCAGATAAGGTGCAAGTTTTTGTAAGCTTATAATTGGCATTAATATAAGTAGCCACTTTTATTTACAAATTTTTTTTTGTGTGTATCTCTTGCTCCAAAGATTAATATTTAAAAAATATCATTCATTATCTGAGCTTTATCAATTCTTTGTGTGATTGATAGATAAATGCATGTGTAAAATGTATTAGATTTTTCTTATGCAAATTATATATGTTTAATTATTTCTTTTGAATGAAATGTGTTTCGTTAATTGAAATAATACATTATTATTCTCTATAAAGGATTGATCTCAAAGTTGCTTCCTTTCCTTATCTGTATTAAATCTACTTTATTTTGTTGAAATTTCTTTCACCAGAATTTTGTTGAACTTGAAGTGCAACATTGTCTCTCTGAGAATTTCTTTTATAGGTATACAATCTCACATAGTTTTGAAGGAGAGGATTCAACCATTAGATTGCAACTCTGCTCCTGATCAGGATAGGTTTTATTGTATTCTCTTAGAAATATTTATGGTGTCACCCGATTTGGTTTGATTGATTTTGAATGTAAAACATTATTACCAAGTTAACTCGGTTTGCTTTGATCATTAGAGTTTATCTTTCATTAATTACATTCAAAATCATTTAGTTTAGTTCGATTGTTAGCTTAGCTTGAATATTATTGTTTCAATATGATTGAAGTTTGAATTATTTGTTTTCTTTATTATTTATATATATTGTTCAGATTGGATTTTCCCGGGATTAAGTTCCATTACATACTTTGAAATTTTCGTTTTCACAAGGTTTATAGTAAATCTTGTACCCATGTACAACTTGTAAATTTTGTGAATTTATGTAATTAAATGTAAGGTTATTTAATCTAATAGATCATTGTAAATACTCAAAATATGAAAGTTAGTAGTTAGGATCTTAGACAACTTTTCATTTATTTATTAGATAGATCCTTTCACCGACCAACAGAGTTGTTAAACCCATCAGGGATAGTTACCTTAAATGACTTAGGTTACACTTAAACAACCTCGGACCAGACAATTCCCTTTCATTTGACGAGTGGTCAATATTGCCTGTCAACACACACACACCCCCGTTTTTTAAATCAAACAAGGGGGGCCTAAACACGATTATGCTGAAATAAACACACTTTATTAATATAAATAATATAATATAGTATATAAAGTTTATTAACATATATTATTTTTTTATTTTTTTTACCTTCAACTACTTACAAATAAAATAAAACTTAACATTTAAACTATGTAAAACTATATTAATGTTTTATTTAAAACATTTAATACAAAATATAAATAAAAAAGAAAGAAAAGGTTAAAAAAATTTAAACCAACTATTTAACTACTAAATACTAATTAAAACCTAAAAAAAGAAAATTAAAAGTTTAAACTAACTAACTAATTAACATTAATTTCAAATTAATTAAAATAAAATTTTATTAAAAATTATATAATGTTTTGACATTAGGCTTCATCTAAGGATTGTGTCTTCCTGCGAAGCACTAAAGAACAATATACCTTGTTTCTTCTTATTGGGTTATGTAGTCATTATTCTGGAAGAAAACTAATTAAACACTTCTAGTAAGTGTTAATTTCTCTTTTAAACAAAAGTAAACATTTTACTTTTCATTTGTGTGATAAATCTATAATTGAAAAGACTAAACCACTAATAATTTCAAAATTTAAAATGTTTTAGAGAGTATTGTTGGTGCAATTTATCGTCGTTAAATAAATCTCCAAGCATTTAATTTGTCAATCCGAGGTTCGTAAGATTACAAAGCACACGCACTATATGTGTAGAATTGAAGTGGAATTAAGTTAATCTAACCCCCCTTGCTAATTACTAATTATTAATCTAATTCCGCCCTTAAGCTAAATTACTGAAATCAAATTAATCTAGGAAAGCATTGAAAGTAAATTATATGAAATAATCTAACTAGGAAAGCAGGAAATTGCATAAGGAAATAACAAAATGTGAAGAGAAACAAGACAACATAACACATGTGAGCTCACATCAACAATGAATTAATCGTGCATTATAATGATAAAATCAACTTCATAACAAAATGATGAAAACATGAAATTAAATCTATGAAACAAAACTAAGATCACTTTTCATTTCTAATCAAAAGCTAATCAAACTCTAATAATCTCCTTCCTAACTTAAGACCCTTGAAATGGATAGAGGACACTCTCTCTTATACACGAGAGCCTTGAAAATAAGATAAGGATCTCATAATTGTAGATCCACTCTTCTCTCAACCTATTTCCCATTATTACAAAATATAATCCCTTTAAATCCTCTCACATATCTCTCATATATTTTGGATAAGACATGTTATCCAAATCTCCATGATCTTCTCCTTTGGAATAGGTTTGAATAATTATCTCCTTGAAATGGTGGAGGAGATATACGTGAATTATTTTGAATTAATCCTTCACATATTCCTAAACATTACAAAGCTCACATATATTTGAGATATTAGTGAAAACATGTTAATTTCTAATATTTAATCACAAATTCACTTATAATACTAAAATGAATAAAATGGAAAATAATAAGGTAACACCCAAATATAATTATGGAAATGGTATGATAAAAGGTTTATTAGGACCATGAAATGTAAGGAATGGTGAAGGGAAAATATGATATAAATGTGACATTTCTGATTCCTAACATCCCCCCCAACTAAACTTGTTGCATGTCCTCATGCAACCGTGCATGGATTTTCTTAAGAACTTTTGGCATTCGGACTTTGGCTTTGATTGATGATGTCTTTTTAATAAGGAATATTTCCAGGATTTGAAATACAGGAGTAATAGCATGTAAAATTTTCTCATGGTTGGTTCTTGTGTAACAACCATGAATACAAAGATGAAATTTTCTTATGGTTGGTTCTTGTGTGACAACCATGAATGCAAAGATGAAATTTTCTTAGGGTTGGTTCTTGTGTGACAACCATGAATACAAAGAATGTTGGTTCTTGTGTTTACAACATTCATTTCACTTATTTATTTTCTTGCTGCAATAATTTAGTCATATACTCACTAGAAATAATAATAAGCTATCAATGTGCATAAGAAAGCATCATTGTGTATAATAAAACCTTTTCTCTATCTTTTTGAATCATGTCAATATGTATATCAATCAAAATGCAACAAAGTGTCGTTGAAAAAGGAATGTTAGTGAATCATAAATGGAATGATGAAATGGTAAAATGGAATAATGGTGATGAATATGTAGTGAATATAGGTCCCCCCCCCCAGCTGAAGTGGTTGCATATCCTTATGCAACCTGGCATAGGTTATGAAAGTGAAAAAGGAAATAGAGCATGGTGAGGGAATTTACCAAAGTTATTCATTACTAGCAAATAAGGAATTACATGATTAAATATTAGAAAAGAACATACCTCCACTTACCCAAGAATGATGATGAACAATGCAAGAGGAATATGGCTGATGTTGATGCTGGAGCATGGAAGATGTGACTGTTGCAGGATCATGAAAATGTAACTGCTAATGGTGTTGTTGCTGTAACTGGATCATGGGAAGTGAAGGAATCTGAACTGCTACTGCTTAATCATGAAAAATGTGGAAGGCAGAGAATGTGGAGCTATGGTACTCTCATAGATCTGAAATCAAATTGCTGCAATTGTTGAGTGAATCGTGAAAAAGTGTATAGTCTTCACCCGCTACAAAACCCGATGGTACAATTCTAATCATGTGAATGAATGTGTCGATGTCGAGCATGAAGATAAATCATTGGATTACCGGCCATTGATGAATGTCGTTAACCAATGCAAGGAAAACTCACCAGTGATGTCAATGAGTGCCAAGGTACCTGAGTACATCTTGCGAAGTGCGAATGGATGGGTTGTTGTCGAACCACTTGCAAGATCTGACAATCAAGGGACATTGATGTAATCCCATGATTTTCGGTGAGATAACTTGCCATTAAGGCATGCAAGCCTCAAGGTACTCAAAAGGAACTCTAGTCTCTATCCCAGATAAGGTGTTGAGGTCGATGGGGCAAGACTGTTGAAAGGTGGGCCTTAAGGAATCCCACATCAATCAACACGAGTTTGTAAAAAGATTGGTAGGACTATAGATGTAAAGATCTCAGTAGCAACATGGTTTATGATAAGAAAATCAAGGCAATGTAATCATGGAAAAGGGAACTTGACTGGTTTTATTCATGAGGCAAAAAGAACAAAAAAGAAGGAAATAATGTATGCAACTAGGAAAGATAGGGATGTGCGAAGTCATGATGGATAAGACATTGGGAGATGGATTCAACACAGGGATGATCAATGCACGTTTGAAGGAAAAATGGCGGTAATCATATCATGACACAAAATGGTTTATGAATAGGTGTAGTAACAACATGTTACAAATACAGGAGTAACAACATATAAAATCCATGTGTAACAACATGTAAAATACATGTGTAACAACATACGTCATGAAATGTATAATGAAGATCGGCTCCTTCAAACTGTTAACAACACATGTTTTTCTGAAAAAAGTTGTGATTCTTGAAGATCACTTTTTCATGGAATGCAATCGGCCGCGAACCTGAAAAAACTTATTATAAATTCTTGCATGAAAATGTGTGAGAAGTTCCAAAAACATAGCATGCAGAAAGAAGTACGAATGTGGCAAAGAAAATTTCAAGAAGAAATAAAACATGTTATACATGTTGTAGTTGCGTGCTTATTTCATCCGCCAATATCTGCCAAAGTGACTTAAGAAAATAAATATCGTGAATCTTAAAACATTGTTTTGATATCGTTTTCCGAAATGATGAAATGTCTAATTGCAAATTTTTATAATGTTTTGATTTTTATTTTGTTTTTGTGTTTTAATTTTTTCTAAATTTTGTTTGTTCTGTTTTGTTTCGCCTAATGTTTTTAGTTTTAAAATAAAACAAAATGAATTTTTTTTTATTGTTTTTGTTTCATTTGCTATTTTTCCCTTGTTTTTTGTTTTTTTTTTGTAAGTTTGATTTACTAAAAACTCTAAAAGAAAAAAAACCAACCAAAAAGTTTTTTTTTTAAATGTCTTTTTGTTTTATTCTTAAATTACAAACCAAAAGAACAGGCAAAAGGAAACTAAAAATTATACGAAAGGAAAACCAAAAACAAAAGAACTATCTTGGCTTCATCAAATCTTCCTGTGTGCATACGCAACAATTTGCTTGCTGATACCTGTCATGGAAATTCTAGAATTTAAACAATTGGAATATACCTGTCATGGAAATTCTGGAATTTAAACAATTGAAAAATGTGCCAGAGTTTTTCTTGCATGATCAAACTAGTACATTATCAAAAATAATTGAGAGCATACAATTCTAGTGCAACAAATAACTAGGGAGAAAACACAAACATCGATCTGAATAAATAACCAAGGAGCAAACACAAACATCGATATGAATAAAGAAACATCCTGCCTGCAAGAACACATCGATCATGGATGCCGAGAGCATAGATATGTTATGAAAATTCAGTCATCCAAATTGGTCCATTCTGCCATGTTTGGAAAACCGGCCATCCCGAAATCTGACTTCCTCATGTTCCGAAAAATTGAAATTGCTCTCAAAGCAAGTGGAATTTTCAAAAACTGCTCACAAGTCAACTAAATAAGACCCTTCTGCACAAAACCCATGTCCCGGATTTTTGAAATTCATCACTTTTTGCTCACAAATTGCACCTGAAGTTGACTGTCTACAAATGGACGTTAATTAACGAAAAAATCAGATTGAAAGTTTCTCATTGCATATGTGAGCTGGGTCTTGAGGCTCTGTAAGATACATGAGGCAGTCGATCACAGGTTCAAAATTGTAACTTGAAAACCATAATTGATTCTCTATCGAAAGGTAGGCTGGAGGAAGATTATTATTTGAGTTGGTGCCTAACTTCAACAACTAATCACACAACCTCCATTCAATCAATTGTGGGCTGCAGATTGAACATATCCAAACCAAACCACAAGTGTCAGAATTATATGGGTGAAATTTGGTGCCAGCGGGTGGAATTTGGTGCATTCGTGCTAATCGTACATACATTTTTAAACTCCATCCAATTATTAGGCAAATTATTGCTCACGTAAAATAAGGATCTTGTTAATTCTTTGCCATTTTTTTTTTCATTTTATTATTGAACAAAGTCTTATGGTTAAGAAAAATATGCGAGAGGTATAATAAATCACGGTTTATTGCATCTATTTTGGCCAATAATTTTGGGAGAATATCTCGGAAGGAATTTCTCCAAGCTTAGCAAATGTGTGAAAAATTATGGGCAGTTGAAACTACCACACAACAACCATTATTGCAATACTCTATTGATTTGTTTCTCGTTTAGATTATGGCTTGGATTTAGTTAATTCATTATTAATTTTTTTTCATTTTTCATTTTGAATCAACTTTTAACAATAACACCTCTACCATCGTTCTCTTTTACTCTTTTTGGAATTAATCGAGGACTTCAAATTTCATTGTTTTGCAAGCTGTTTAATGTTTCATGTTTTGTTGTAGGCTGAGTTCAAGGTCGAAATATTTCAAGTGGTGAAGGCGGAGATAAGTCGTGAAAGTCCGAAGAATAAATGCTCTACTACATTCTATCTTGATTTGCTAATGTTTTTGCAGGGTTATTATTTAATTGCTTGTTGCAAGTTCAACAGGGAAAAAAAAATGCAATTCAAAACCATAAATGAACCAATCCGAAATTTCAAAAACGCAGTTCAATCGATTCCAGGCACAGTTCAACCACTGTAACATCATGTAAAATTTCGCTGTAACAACATGTAAAATTTCGCTGTATCAGCATGTAAATTTTCGCTGTAACAACATGTAAAATTTCGTTGTAACATCATGTAAAATTTTGTTGTAACATGTAAAATTTTGATGTATCAACATGTAAAATTTCAGTGACTATTTCAACATGTAACGACTCGGCTTTGTTTTATTCGTCTAAATTTTTTTATTGTGTTTATTTGCAGGTCAAAGGATGGACGCACATTTTTTTATTTTTTATTTTGTTATATTTCAATTAGTTTCTAATAAAAATCAAATTGAAAAATGTAAAACTAAATAATAATAATAATAATAATAATTTAGCAAATGGAGCGAACTCAATTAAAAATTGGAGACGAAAAATAGATTAGGTAAATTAATTTTATCGTCCACAATCAAAAGTATTCTTGAAAATGTTAGAGGCATCCTATTTTCTGATCCTCGTGATCACTCGAAGCACGGAGGAGAGCATACTTATTCTAAAACAAAAGAAAACTGGAGATAAAATCCTACCTACTATATACTAATTAACAATTAGAATTTAGTTATGTGTAACTAAATATCCAATGTAGCCACTCACATAGGAGTAACGACAATATGTTCAGTGGCAACTTTTCGAATGTAAAATGGAAATTTACAAGAATGAATGAATCTAGTTGTTGTAGCGGCAAACTAACTAAATGAAAATAAAAATGAAATTTATCTAAACGAGTACTTACTTGGAGCCATTGCTCGATATAGGTTTCGTAGGCGCAGTTTCCCTCGCTCAGATATTGTTGTAACTCCTCTTCATCTTGCTTGATCTCCTGTTCAGATGTTTGTTCGTCATCTAATGCGTAGGAGTCTTCGGATCTTGAATCCTCATTTGTTTCAGGAGGAGTAGTTGAACCTTTAATCCTTGTCCAGATTTCCTCTTCGTGAGAAGAGGAGATCCCAACTTCTCCCAGAATCTGAGTGAGTAGTTCCAAGCTGATACTCATTGTTAAACCATGTTGAAAAAGGGATTCTTACAACACCCATAAAATAAAATCGAAACAAATTGCGTAAAAATCACACTTTGCAAAAATTAAACACTCATACTGAAAACAAATACTCTTCACAGTTG
>ML807137.1:46534-76337 GCA_009831015.1 Picea engelmannii
CTCTCTCTTATACATGAGAGCCTTGAAAATAAGATAAGGATCTCATAATTGTAGATCCACTATTCTCTCAACCTATTTCCCATTATTACAAAATATAATCCCTTTAAATCCTCACACATATCTCTCATATATTTTGGATAAGAGATGTTATCCAAATCTCCATGATCTTCTCCTTTGGAATAGGTTTGAATAATTATCTCCTTGAAATGGTGGAGGAGATATACATGAATTCTTTTGAATTAATCCTTCACATATTCCTACACATTACAAAGCTCACATATATTTGAGATATTAGTGAAAACATGTTAATTTCTAATATTTAATCACAAACTCACTTATAATACTAAAGTGAATAAAATGGAAAATAATAAGGTAACACCCAAATACAATTATGGAAATGGTATGATAAAAGGTTTATTAGGACCATGCAATGTAAGGAATGGTGAAGGGAAAAGAGGATATAAATGTGACATTTCTGATTCCTAACAAGTATGACCAGAGAAGGATAAAAAACTTTCCCACATTCAACTTTACTCAAGAATTTTCTGGGGTAACGCAGTAATAAATTTTGTCTCAAGAGTCAAATTTATAACTAATGTTTACAAAACTCAAGGCATCTTAGGGCTTAAAGATAAACCTTTTATATTAAGAGTAAATTAAGGTCAGAACAAAACTATTTCTTAGGAAACTAATTTGATTGAGTAATAAAATAAAGATACTCATTGGTAATATTTTTCATCCTCATGGTGTTGCTACACTACCAAAAAGTGTCTATACTTGTTGGATGTATGGGCTGACCCGGGTTCTACCTTAGTTCTTCAACAAAACCCTAGAAACCATCGGCCCAGAAGGCAACACTCTGCACATAGTGCACAATGTAGTCTCACCCAAGATGGATTATGGGTGATTGCATGACCCAAGTGTATGCAATCTTGGAAGGGATGGAACTCATGGGAATGTTAGGTCTATTAGACTTCTTATTCTATTTTAATATGCATTCTACCAACACATTCCTCAAATATACTATTTTATCCATTCAATAACATTCATTCTGCATAATTATTCTAGTGTGCATTGTAAATAAACTCTAACATATGCATTTGTATATCCATCCATTTATCATAAAGCATATAAAATCAACACAACACACATAGAGACACCATTTTTACCGTGGTTCACCCCCCTGGGATACATCCACAAAGATCTTTTGCTTCTTCTTATTATTCTTCATCAAAAGGTCCTGCATTGTGTGCATTACATCACGAGTTTAGTACTGGTGAGGCTAACCAATGTGGCACCAAGCTCCACAACTTGTGACCTGGCCCTCAATTACATCTCAAAACTAACTCCATCTGAGCTTCACAACTCTCAACAAAACAAATACTTCGAATTAGAACTCAAAAAGGTGCTCAAAATATTTCGCTCATACAAAGTGATAGTTCAAGGTTATATGTTATTTTCCTCATACATCCTCTATTTGTATTACAAAAGTGGGTAAAATTCTTACATCATGACTCAAAACCCTAATTCTAAGAGGAATCCACATGTCCACTTTATAAATGCCTTACGCGAGGTTGGTCTTTGATCCAACCATTCCTTGCTTTGACTCTATGATGATCTTCCTTATTTCCTAGTGCATTACTTCCTTTGCCCTTTGTCGCGCTGCTTTTCCTTCTTTCCTGGCGTGTGTTGCTTCCTTTGGTCCATTCCATAGCTCTTATCCTCATTTACTGTGCTAAACCCCAAATTTTCCTCCTCCAACATGCCCCCAACACTAACCCGTGGCTCATCTCAAGCCACTCAGGCAGTGTGTGCCTTCTGTATAGATTTATCCAATGCTTGGAACTTCTTTGTGAGTGCATCTACTTTTTTCTTGGTCTGCACACTCTTCTTTGTCAGGGTCTCCACTACTTGCATTGCTATGTGATCCTTCAACACTTTTATACTCTCTAAGTGTGCATGTTCCAGTCTACCTTTCTCTGTCTCCAATTCTGATAGCATCTTCTATGCTTGCTCCTGTAGGGGCTCCGACTGAGTTTGTCTTGTCTTTCTTTCCCCTTGGTCTGTCTTCAAATCTTCTTGCATATTTTTCATTTTCTGCACGACCTTCATTCTTTTTGATATCAACATTGTCTTTTGCCTTTGCTTTAACTCCTAAACTACTACATTCAACTTCTCATCCCTTTGATCTAACTGTTGGATCCCTTCATCTTTTTCCAAGCTCATCCATATCTGTGCGGTCCTTTTGTAGAGCTCTACTACTTCTTTTACTTCCAGCGCAATCCTATCTGTTTTTTCTATTTCCTACTGCTCCCTTTTTTATCTAACCTCTATAGGGGTGGTTGGTGTCAGCTTCCCAACCAATTATACTATCTCCTATTCATACCCATCCATCATCTACACTATCCTCTTTATATTTTCTTCCGCGCCAATTTCTCCTGTAAGTGCGTTGTTTAGGATCGTTTGGAAGACTTCCTCAAGTCTTTGCTATAGTTTTTCTATGTGTTGTTTTTCCTCCTCACTTTCAATCTTCACTTTTTTTAGGACTGTCTCTAGCACCTCCTTTTCTACCGTGGCTAACTCCACGTTTGTCACATCCATCCTAGCTCTTGATTGTACTTCTTGTGCGACGCTCATCTGTAACTTATATAATACTTTTGTTGGTATCTTAAACAATACCAATTCCATCTGTTCCAAGTTCTTGACCTGTTTCTATGCCATGTCTTCGTCCATTTGCAACATGCTCTGTCTTATCAAGAATGTCGAGCTTCCCATTATTTATGTCTGGACTGTCTCCTTCTCTTCATGTATTGGCACCTGTTGCGTTGTGCTTCTCTACTGTGCGAAATTGAGTTGTAAGCTCTCCAGAACTTCTTTAACTTCCATTATCTTTTTCATGAATTCTTCTCTTTGATATTCTCTGACATATAGTGCTTCTTTTCCTCAGTCTTACACGTTATCTGCTACTAACTCTGTTTAATATTCTGTGATTGTATGGGCTTCTTTTGTTCCTTCATCTTCTTTCTCTTTTCTCCCATCTAAATTGTTTAATTCGTCTTTTCTGTCTGTGCAGGTTTCGTTACCTCTGGTATGCTTCCAGTCCTTGTCTCCTGGGTTGAAATTCCATCTTTGTTTTGTGCTTCTTCGTTTGTTCTTTCTACACTGTCAATTCCTAGCACTGAAGCTCTTGGAACTATTTCCTTCTTCCTTGGTCTCTTTGTTGTTGTACCAACAACTGTTGATTTGGTGTGCTCTGTTTCTTTTCTAGTGTTGGTTGTTGGGCTACTGTATTTTTTCGTTGTGGCAAATTCTTCTTGTTCTTTTACCTCTGCTCCTTTCTTTCCTACTACTAGAACCTTCCATTGCTCTGGCCATTCTACTAGTATCCATTGGACTTCTTCTTCTATTATGCAATAGTGAATCTGGAGCCATGTCTTCTTAGGGTCTCTTCTAGATTGTATCCATACGGTATGCCTATATGCCTTAAAATTTGATATCCCCTCATGCTCCTTCACCACTTCAAGTGAAATTCGCCAAGTGTCTGCAATTTTCTCCTACATCTCTTTAATATACATGCCAAAAATGCTTGATTCGGATTTTGTCTGCTTGGCATCTGTGTTGTGTCATAGGGTTTCATATCTTATTGCACCACACTTTCCTCTTCTTTCACAAAACATTGAAAACTTCAGTTTTTCCCATGCCTCTAAGGATATCAAAATCAACAGTTAGGAATAGTGGAACTCCGTTCCAACATGCTGCACATATCTGTAGTCTTCTAAGAAAAGGTTGAGCAAATACGGTGCCCAACTAAGAACTATACCCTTTTCTCACTCCATATGTTGTGACCACCCCTGTGGGCGCCTCTTCTTTGTGACACTTTCTTAGTAGATTGCAGGCCATCAACTTCGCTGCAAATCTCTTATATGGGTCATTGATGTTCTTAATGATCATTCCTTTGTTGCCCCTATCCATTCCAAATGTAGCCTTCACTTATTTTGCAATAGCCTTTTCCTTCGTTTTATCATTGAGGTACTACTCCAGCTTTACCCCAATTGTCGGTAGTCCTGTCAGCTTAGAAATAAGATGGACATCGACTGAGATAGGTCTGTCCATCCAAAAAAACCCTCCATGTACGTGCGCCAAAATTTGTTTTACACATACATTAACGTCCTTCCCCCTTCCGAAGTGAGAGATTTCCAATAGATTCATAATGTCAGAGTTTTAAAGTCTAGCTATCCATTGTTTGGAATCCATTATCAGGATTCCTTTCGAGGTTGACCCCCTATTTTCCATATAAACTTCCTCCATAAGCTATGGAAACTTGGCCACTTCTGTCACATCGTGATCCATGTATCTTAACTTGGGAACACATCCCATAATATATTCTACAATGATGGTTGAATATGGAATGTGGGGCACTGACAACAAAATCTATGTTTGTGTGTGTGTTGATGCCACTATTGCCCTTTTCTTCGATGACCCTATTGTTGTTTCTTCTAGGGTTTCTTCTTCTTGCATTTCTTCATTTGTGTGGTGATCATCCTCGACCTTTGGGTTTTCCTCTGATGTAGGTTTATTTGACTCTGTTTTATCACTGTCATCGTCAACTTGTTCTCCTTCTGTGTGAGTTTCTCATGGGTTTTCTATGCTAGGGTTTGCTTCCATCCTAGGTTTTCGTCCTTGCGTTGCTTGGACGACTTCCACTACTTATTCTTCTAGTTTTGCTTCATTAATCTGCATCAAACTGATTGATTCACTTTCTGTAGTTGGAATATTTTCCACATCGACCACTTTGGTCATTTCTCCCAACGGTCTGTTAGTGCTTCGGGTCCTTCCCGCGAACTGATTGGGTCCTCTGAACTTTGGCGACGTCATTTTCTTAACTCGAGAAAACTTAGCTGCAAATCTTAGCTGGGTTCTTCACAAATTATTACTTACCCGCACCCTATTTTCTTTATCACTCCTTTTCTCAAAAATCACAAGTGTTTTTCATTTTCCATGCTTTTCCCTTTTAATAGAATTTTCCATAAATGCTTTGATGTGCCCTTTCTTCTCCGTTCACCAGTTTTTCACTTTTTCGATCATTTCCCGTCCTGTCGTGCAGTGTTTACTTTTCCTGCACGCAGTCTCATGAACTTTGTAACACCAATTTACTGTCTGTTGTGCATTTTCATTCTGAACTATTTGTCCACTACTTATTCCTCTAACTACTTCTTTTTTGAAATTTTCTCATTTTTTTACTTTTTTCTTCTTTTTCTTCCTACTATATACATTATGTACAATTATACTTTCTGCACTATAATTATTGAGGGTTGGTAGGTCGATTGTCCCTATACAATTTTAGTTGACTACCATTCACCATTCCTTGCATTTCCTTGCATGCTAAGTCCTTCAGCTGCACAACACCTCCATATGTGAAAGACTTTGTCTCATACGACCCTAGCCAATGTGTTCTGAACTTCCTTGGGTGCTGCAAGTATTTGTTGTCATAGAGGAGAACCATATCTCCTACTTTGAAGTTATTCTTCTTAATATGCCTGTCATGCCATTATTTTTCCTTTGCTTTCTGTACCTCCTTATGGAAACTAGCTATGATCCCGTCTTCTTCTAAATTCATGAGTTGAGCCAATATTTCTTGTGTTGTGCCTCTTTTTGTCATGTCTGTAATAACTGCAATGCACAGACTTGGCATCAAATAATCCAAGGGAACTACTACTTCATGTCCATACACCAACCTAAAAGGTGTTTTCCCTGTTATATTCTTGCATGTAGTTCTATAATCCCACAACACTGTTGGTATCTTCAAGTCCCAGTAATCCCTATTTACATTACAAATCTTGGTCAAGGCATTCTCCAATATGTCGTTGAATGCTTCCACGGTTCCATTCTCCTGAGGATGATAAGGAGTGCCCTTCTGATGATGTATCTCAAATTATTCTATCATTTCTTGGATTGTGATGCTGATCAAGTGAGTCCCCTGATCACTCATCAATATTCTTGGACATCCAAACCTTGTAACTACCTGTTCAAATAAAAAACTTGTTGCAGTCTTTGCGTTGCAATCCTTCATTGTTGTTGCCTCAACCCATCTGATAAAGTATTATGTTGTTGTAATAATTTATCTAGCCCTCGATCTTCTTGTTGGTAGATTAATTGGACCTACAAACTCTACTTCCCACTTGTCAAACACTTGAAAAGTTACTTGGGGTCTCAATGGAATCACATCCCTTCTGGATGGCTTTCCAACTCTCTGGAAGATATCATAGTTTTGACAATACTCCTTTGAATCCTTGTGAACTTTTGGCCACCATAATCCTACGTGCAATACCTTCTGCGCAGTGGCCTTCCCTACATAGTGTCCTCCATCAATCCCTTCATGTGTTTCTGCCGAAATGATAGGCCTTTCATGCTCCATAACACATCTCCTCAAAATGTTGTTGGCACCAATTTTGTATAAGTGACCTGCAATCAGTTGGTAGTTTTCATCTCTGGCCACCAAATTTTTCTTCTACACAGTAGTAAATTCCTTTGGTGCAAATCCTGTACTTGAAAACTCAATAATGTCAGAAAAATATTCATCATCTATCTATACTAAAAACAATTGTGCATCTGGGAAGTTGTCCTCCAAGTTACTTGGTTCTTCTCCATTAGTTATCCTGGATAATTGATCTGGTCCTGCATTCAATCTTCCAAGATTAACCACAACTTCAAAGTCAAACTCCTAAAATAATAATATCCATCTGCATATCATTCCCCCCAACACTGTCTTATTGGATAAATTTCTAAGAGAAAAATGATTTGTAAACATCTTCAAATGTTTCCCTAACAAATAATATATAAATTTCTGCAATGCATACACCATAGCAAATCCTTCCCTTTATGTAGTATTATAGTTATGCTATGAATTTGATAATTTCCTGCTTGCAAAAGATATAGGTTGATCTATATGATCTTCTCCTAGTTGTGTCAAAAGTACTCCTATTGTTATTGCATATGCATCCACATGCACATGAAATTCTTTAGACCAATCTGGAAATACTAAAATTGGTGTAGTTATCATCTTCTCCATCAAAATATCCAAACTTTGTTGGAACTCTTTATTCCATTGATACTTAATGTCCTTCAATATTTTTTCCATCGGCGCAGTAATCTATGCATATCCCCTTATGAAATTCTTGTAATATCTTGTATGACCAAGTGTATTCTTCAACTGGCGCACTGACTTAGGTGGTGGTAAGTTCACTGTGACAACAATTTTAGTAGGATAAGCCAACACACCACATGCCCTAACAAAATACCAAAAGGTGCACTGAAAATGCATTTCTTAATATTTAGTGAAATATGGCAGTGTCTGCATCCGTCTAACATCAATCTTAATACTTCCACATGATCCTTCAATAAACTAAACACTATCCAATAGTCCAAGTAAACCTCCAAAAACTTGTGAATAAAGTCCTTAAACACTGCTACTACTACCCTTCAGAAAATGGTTGGTGCATTCTTCAGTCCAAATGGAATCACTATATACTGAAATGATCCCCATTTTGTAGCAAATGTTGTCTTATGTATATCTTCTGGTGCTATCCCGATCTGATGATATCCTGAAAACCCATCTGTTGACCTCCTACATTCTCCAAAAATTCATCTATGAATGGGGTGGGAAAAGGATTATGTAGGCAAGCATCATTCAATTTTCTTAAATCTACACAAATCCTTATTCTCCCTTACTTATTTTCTTGCACCACCATCGAGCTAATCCATTCTAATTATTCCATAGGTTCTATGACACCATCTTCTAACATCTTTTCAATTTCTACTTTCACCTTTTGCTTATACACTAGATTTAATCTATAAGGTCTATGTATTATAGGTTTGGCTTCTGGCTTCAAATGGATCTTCATTTCTCCTATTTCTCTTACTAATCCCTTCATCTTTGGAAGCTTCGCTAGAAACAAGTCACTGTGCTCGTGCACTAACACTGTGATTCTTTCTACTACCTGATTATTCCAATAGTCTCCTATGCTTGCAATATTTGGGTTTTCTACAGTTCCAATGTTTACCTTCTTAATATTTTATGGTGCAACATAATCTTCTAAATCTAGCTTTGGACCTTCTAATTCCCTCTCTCCTTCAACTTATGGGATCTGGATATTGCAGGGGTTTTCTTCTGTTGGGTCTTCTTCTTCTGTGACATGATAACAATGTAGAAACTGTCTGAATGCCTGTTTCATATGATATGTTGTCACAATATTCACTTCAGGTTCTTCAAAAATCATGTCACTTACTACCTTCAGTGTTGTATCTATCTCTGGACTCTCATGTTCAAAGGCAAATGCAACCACAAAATTATGATGCATTTCTTCCCAATTGGTATTTTTCCTGCGTTGTTCATGTTCTATGTACCAGTTCCTTGGAATGCATTCTAATGTGTGAATAAAATGGTGTGTCCATTCTTCTAGTGGTACTAATATCCATTGAAACATGCACCTATCTACATGTTCTCTAGGTTTTCCAAATCCATCATATTTCTCCAAAACTTTGTTCTCCCGCGCTGCACAAAATCTAATGCACATTAACCTTTTTCACCGAAACCAGTTGTTAATCTTCTCCTTATGTGTACCCCACCAATGGGAAGGTGTAGCTTTCAAAGCAATATTCAATACTGGTAATATTTTATTTTCTACTACTTCTGATTCAAACTTCATTAAAAATTATTCTAAGTCATTCAGAGCATAAAAGGTGGGAGTCCCTCTTACCTTTGAACCAATCCACCTTAGTGTGCATGTCATTCTGGCACATATTTTGGTAGATAATTCATGTAATCCCTGCGGTCAGTTTTACAGACCCGTGTCAAAGTCTGAACCACAAGAACTAATACTCCTACAACTCAACATTCCATTTGTAGTTGGGTTGATGTAATCCTCTTCGCGTGTGGAGTTCTATACAACTGATTCACCTCGTCTGTAATGCATTTTTATGTCACGAATTCAATGAATCTCCCACCTTCTGAGGGATGTAAGGGTGCAATAAATATGTACTCTCTAGACTCAAATATCATCTTCCTGGTCTTCAAATTAATAATGTCCTGATTATCAAAAGCCAAATCCAGTCCCAACAATGTTGGATATGTTGAAGTATTATCTACTATGCCAATGTCCTCAAAGTCTGACATGGTTCCCACACCATCTATATCTACCGATATCCCCTTCAATATACCAATTGACACCACTCTATGTTGATTTTCTAACTTCAACTAAATAGGTGAGAATCCCAATGTAGGTTCATGCATAGCTTCCCATGTCTTTTTAGGCAAGACATTGACTTCAGACCCTAAGTCTAGTACAATATCCCTCATATTAAAATCTCCAATGTTTGCATTTAACCTAAATTCTCTACTTTTTCTTCTCTTCTTACGAACCTAATTGACCCTCTTGGGCTCTGTTGGAGCCGCCTTTCTCTAAATACATGAAATGTTATACTTAAGCCCAAAAAGGTTGGTTTTTGGGACTTCGTTTGTTTCACGTTTCTACCCCCTAAAGTCGCAGTATCCCGACGTGCGAAATGGCGAAAACCTTCCTAATTTTAATCATCATTACTAAAAGACTAAGCGGGGCTTATCATCTCATAGTACCTCATACCCTCGCTCTCGGGAGTTACACATTGAATTATTTTCAAGCCTCTGACTTGCAAAGTCTTGAAGTTGTGTTAAAGTTACCCAGGTTAGTATCAAGAATAAGTCACTTTAAACCCTAGTTAGTCACTATCGTGATTTTGCGACTCGACGATTGTTTCCCCAAAGGGAAGCACCTTCGTAACCCCGATCCACAAAGTCACGCTTTTCTTTAATTAAGAATGGATTAATTAAAAGGGTTCAGTCAAATCACTTCTAATCAATTAACTCGCACCATCGCGATTTCAGTTTTTTAAGGTTCAGTGGCTCGGAGCGAAAACACCCGATGTGGCGAGCGCCGAAAAGGGGATTAACAACTAAGTGCACCAAATTGAAAGAACTAAACCAGATTAATTAGCGCCTAAAACAAACTTTAACACACACGGTTTACCCATGATGTCTTGAATGATCCTGCGTTTTTCATTGTTACGACTCGTCAAGCATTTATGGCATTTATTTGAATTGTAGTGAGGTGACAGATAGTAAGATATCGTTTTTGCTTCTAAATCTTTCTATTAAGCGATTTGACCATTCTGTTGGCAAGGACACCCATGGGATTAAATGACCAAGATAGAGAGTTTTTCCTTGATTATTTCAGTTTTCATTCCTATTTGCGCGCAGAGCCATTTCACCAGGATAACTGCTGTTTGTGTTTTTCAATTTTTTCGACAGGAGGTCCAGTTGCAGGTTTCTCTATCATGGCTCCACAAAAAGCGCCCAAGGCAACTGCCAAGAGTTCAGGTCAGGGTTCATATGTTGTTTCTGATACCTCACCCCGAAGTATTAATTCTGTCAAGACATGGTCATACGTTTCCAACATTCTGCAATCCGAGTCGGTAAACTGTTAGGATGATTCTAGCGATAACGAGAAGGATGACTTATCAACCAAATAAAAAATCGTCTCTCAATCAGAGATGCACAAAATAGCGGTGAGGCCCCAGCTTCTTCCCTATTGTGATATGATCAGGTGGGGGCTAGACCATGTGGACATCCCAACCAGGACGATTATCAGCGAACATAAGGTAACGATTGGGACTTTCAGGCCAGAACATTTGTGGGCAATGTATAAATTGTCACCCACACCGAACCTTACTCACAATGCCGAATTTCTAGAAGGTTTCAAGAAGAAGGAGTGCGAGCAGTATGAAAAAAGTTTATCTGATCTAATCAAAGATTGGGTCTCACACCCCGCGAAATTCAGGGCTGACACTCACGGGAGCTATTCAATCTCTTCCTTGGAGCAACAATTCAAGTACATAGCGATGATGGCCTGCAGGTTGTATGGGAAGGAGGACACTACCCATTTTCTCCTCCCATGGGTACCACTCATTCATACAGTTGCTGAGGGTTTCTCCTTCGACTAGGCCAAACTGCTGTTTGACAATCTGACCAGTCGAATTACCGAATATCGAGCATATAGGGCAAGTAAGAAAGCAACTTCATTCTTTATGTCTGCTTACATCATGGATGCCATTTGCTTCATGACACCCTTCCCACTAATGAATTGGAGCTGGGCTCCATCTAATACAGAGCCTATTCATGTCTACCACTCGAAGATTTGGGAGGATAAAGCCAAATAATTCATCTACGAGATCTTCAACTGGGTAATGGTGCCATTGCATGTCGCCATCTTCGGCCAGCTGCCGCCCAGGATTTTGGATAGCGTCACAACCAACCTGAGTAGCGTGGTAGATTGGTATATAGAGGCAGAATTTTCATATATCAGGGTTTTCGGCACCTCTGTTCCTCCATATGATCTACCGCTATTCTTGCTAGATAAGTTACTGTGTTGTGAGATCGCCAGATAGACTGTGCTCGTCAGAATAAGAAAAGAGCTCAAAGGATTATAAAAAAAGGTATGTCCGCCCTTCCCCATTCATATTGGTGCATATTCCTTGTTAGCTTTTGGTCATGCCAAAGCCGAGGCTACAATTTTAGAAGAAATGACGCTGGTGGATATTGAGTTCAAGAAGCATGACCCTAATAAGGTTGTGAGCAAACACTTGGCGAGTTGTGGCCTGAAGAGATATGAACACGAGGATTCCCCTCACGATGAAATATTCCGGGGTGCGAGGTCCCACTCTAAATTCCTAAGTCGGATTCAAACCCTGCCACCTGGAGATATGGACGATTTCTTTAAATTCCAGGAGCATCAACGGAGTTGTCTCCCCCAGATTTTACAGGGTGAAACCCCAAAGCTTCTGATTACACAACAGACGGAAGCCAAAGGTTCAAGGGACTTGAATCCTAACAAAGAGAAGAACCAAGAGAAAACAGGGGAGGTTGGAACCTCAGAGCGAGGAGCCGAAATCCCCTACCAACAGGAAGGAAACCCCGAAAAGGGTACGTCGGGCAAGCAGGTCCAAGGTCAAGCAAAGATACCCTCGCAAGGGTCGGGTGACTCACTATCACTCATGTCAAACAAGCCGGCCACAGATGTTACCCCGAAAAAACCATCCAAGGAAATCGACAGTCCGATTTCTATTATCACACCCTTATAGTTCACAAAGGGGAATCTCAATGCGGGGTGGATTTTCAATGAAGAACTGACGCCCATTTCTGTAGAGGAGCTACCTCCTAACGAATTTTTCTTTGATAAAAAAAGGAAGGCAGTGGTGAGGCAAGAATTATATCAAAGAGAGGGCATAGCGGCTAAAAAATTTAAAATCATGACAGATGGAAAGGCCGTGAAAGAGGAAGAATTCACAGACAAGATAGCAGGAACACTAGGGGCTTATGCTACAACCAATCAGTACTCAGTTGGAACTTTGAAGGCCCAGTTGAAACGAAAGAACCTCTTGATCAATAAGTTGGAAGCTAAAGTGGCTACTACTGAAGCAAATGTCAGGGATGAGGTGAGAAAAAGCCTCGAGGAAGCCCGAATAGCCGATTTGCAGGAGATCGAGAAACTTAGATCCGACCTTGAGCAGGTGCGCCAGTCGGCGCAAATTAGCCAAACGTAGGCAAGCTAGCAGGGGCAACAAATTATAGAGTTACAATCGAAATTGGATGTTGCCGAGAATCAGGTTTTAGACATAAAAATGTTCAGATCCCAAGCTGCCGAAATTCGACAGAAGGTATTAACGACTCAACAAGACTTGCTTGTAAAAGTGGGAACCATTCAAAACCACTTTCAGACAATAGATCAAGTGTTAGAAAATATTTCTTTGAGAGAAAGAGAAGTCAGGGCAACTCGGGTTGCTTTCCAAGACGTTGTTATAGCTACAACGAAGATAGAGATGGTCAACAGGTCCAAATTATCCATCGCAGAACAAACTAGAGGAAATATCTTGCTGAAGGTCTGGGAGCAAAATATATCAGAAAGCAGGGGGAGAGCTAATGAAGTGATGAATTCTTGTGAGGAAACATTCACCTTGATAAATAAAAGTTTGTTAGACCTTGATAAGGAAGGCAATGCTGGGATGCTGGGAAAAATCAATATAGCTAAACACCTGTTGGACATCAAAGAAAACGTGGAGAAAGAGCAAGTGGAGATATCCCAGATAAGCTAGGTTGATATGGTCCAAGTGGACAAATGGCTAGTACAACCAAGTTTACAATTATGCTCTATCATCACGGAAGACCGACAAGTAGGGAAAAGGTTTCCACAGTTGGCGAAGAGTTGTTACACCTTTGAGGCAAGCAACCAAGCAGAGCCTTCCAGTTTGATAGCCCAGTTGATGGAAAGGTGTGTCATTTGCATCGAGCAGGCGAAGGGGCAGGTTTTTGGTGCTAAATAATGACAGATGTCAACCCGTTCTATTTCTGGAGCCAGAAGAGCAGAGAAAGGAAGGTTCTCCGCCCTTATGAGGGAAGACAAAAGATGAGGATATGAAACGCTCCATTTTTTCATTTGTAACTGACAAGTTTCCAGAATGATCGAAATTCTAAATGTTCAGAAGTTTGTTTAAATATAGATTGAGGAAGAGATAGAAGAGGCTTTTTTTTTGGGAGGTAGATTGTAATAGAGAAAGTTCTTTTTAGCCAGGATTAATACAAAGGGAATTGAAGACTCCATATTCCGTCAAGATTGAGTTATGTGTTTTCCTCTGTTATTTCATGCTTCATGTCATTTTTTACATATACGTCTTTGATGAATGTTTTAGCTGCAATTTAGTATAACTTCTACTGTGGTGATCAGGTTCTAGTTATCTACTTATTTACAGTTTTTCCTCTGTATCGGCTACTAGAAGGTACAAGACCTGTGAATTACTTAGATCTCTACATTATATGCTTTCATCAAGGTATTCCTTTCCTCTCTTCTTCTGCTACAGCGTGGGATTCCTCTGAAATTGATGCCCCACATTGTTGAAAGCTCTATGTTTTCACACTCGATTTCAAGATTTTAACTCAGTTATGGAAAATGGCCTTCGATTTCGTTAAACCCTTCGATTGGCTTCACTGAATTTTCCTCGTATAATCTAAAGTTGAAATAAGCACTTTAAAACATCAACCCTCTTTTAAAGCTCTGTTATCCCCATGATTGTACTCGTCGTAAGACAACCCAACATCGAACCCGACCTATCAGATGAAACCAGCATCGCTTTGAATCCTTTTGATACCATACTTAAGACTGCCATCACCCGGACATAGCTTGAACGTTCATGGGCTGGCATCGAACGAGATATCAACATCCAAGAATATTTAGAAGCTAGACAAAGACAACTCAGAGATCGGCTATAGCTTCATCCCCCGAAGTTGTTTCTTCCCCTTTTTTCTTTCACTCACTTCAGATGCTTAGACTCTACACTTTATAGCCTTGAGTGTAGACTCAAGAACAACAAGCTCTAATTTCATTTCTTATCCAGAATTACACTTCTCTAGCAAACATTGTAATATTTGTAAGGAATTTTTATCATTCAACAACTTCACAAAAGATCCCAAAAAATTCCTCAGATTACTTACTTGTTCTGATGGCTATTCTATGTTAGTGTGATCAAATAACGGAGGCATTTCATACACTAGTATGTCATCTATTGGCTTTGTTACTGGAGTCGGCGCAATATTATCCTTCAAAATATCTTGTCTAGATTATTTGAATGTCTCTTTCTCCTTGCACACACCAAAATTTTGTTCAGGTTCTACATTATTCCTTACCCACTGGTGTATATCCTGGTTTTGCTTTGCTGCATCATCTCCTGTCGTAGCTCCAACTCCAGTAACTATGTTGATATTCTTCCTATCATCTTCTTTATTTTCCATAGAAATCCATTGGACATTCTGGTTGTTCTAGTTCCTCTTATCCTGTATCTTTACCAGAAGTGTCGGACAATCTTCTGTCTCATGGTATACTATGCGACAATACATACATGTCGCAGGTGGTTGTAGACAATCTCTTTCGTAGTGTCTAGGATTCTGACACTTGTGACAAACTATAGGTCCTCTACCTCCTCCAAAGCCTCTTCCTCTAAAGCCTCCTTTGTTTCCTTGATTATGTTCGCGTGGTGTATTATACCGGGGTCCCTGATTATACTGTTGTTGCACATTATTATAGTATGGTGGCATTGTAGACTGTTGCGGGTTGTTATACTGCAGTGGTGCTGCAAACTATTGTGCGTTATTATACTTTGGTTTTGCTTGAAACTACTATACAATATTATACTGTGGCTGATGTGCATTATTATACCATGGTTGTTGTGCAAGTTGTGTTGTCATTAATTCTTCCTGCACCCTATATGCATATGATGTCCTCTCCTTCATTATCTCCAAGGTTTTGCAGTCCTTTTCTTCATTTCCATCTGACTTACAAAAATTACAAAATTTACTCTTTGGTATTGTTTGATACTTCTGCTTCAATGGACAATGATAGGGATCATGTCCATGTGTTTTACATATCTCACACCATGGTCCTCTTGATGATAGTGGATTTGGAATCCCTATTCCTATATATTGTGCAAAGGTTGGACATTCGTTCTTATGATGACCTTTTGTTCTGCAAAGTGTTCACCAAAGATCCTCCCTCTTTTCCTTTCCCTTATTCAAATTTAACTGAAATGTTAAGTTATTCAAGTATGCTCTCATCTCTTCCACAAAAAGATCTATATGCTTATATTAATTTTGTTCTAACTGTAATGATGCTTGCAAGTCCTCAACTTGGGTTTGGAACTTTTGTTATCTCAAATGATACTTCAAATGTTCCAATAAAGAGTTCACAAATAAGTGTCTATGTTACATATCAGTAATAGGGTAGAAATTCAACTTAAATTTTAGTCTTTTGAACTTTTGATCCACCTCCTAGACTGATTCTCCTAGTTTCTGCTTAATCTCTATCATTTTATTCATGAACTGATCATCTAAATTTGGTTTCTGAAATTCATTTATTAATTTCCTCTTCACCTATGTGACAGTTGTAGGTGCTCCTATTGGGTTATTTACTGCGAGGCCCATGTACTAGTCTAGTGTGTGGTCTCTGAATGTGATTTCCAGTTGCACAACCTTTGTATCTTCATATGTAATCTTCTTAGTTGCCCATATCTTCTCACATATAAATAAATGCTTTTATGGGTCTTCTGACCCTTCTCCTCGAAAATTTGGTAACCTAATAGTTGGATATTGTTTTTCCATCGTGAATTTTGTTATACTACCGCCTATACGTGGTTTAGATACTTGAATGATACTTGTTATACTTATTCTTCTACTTGAACTTCCACTATACCCTCATCCTATAAAAATCCTTCTACCACTAATGACTTGCTGGTTAACCAGTTTTTCTTCTTTAGATGTCTTAGTCGCACATGGGGTTGTGGGTTCCACACTAATTCAGATCTGCAATGAAGAGCCTTCTTCTGCGTCGGATCCTTGACCTCCAATTTTCCACTCATATGTGGTGCGCAATATTTCTTCAATCTTCTCTATCACACAAAGATCCTCTACCTCTTCCCCTTCAATGTCCAAGCCCTCTCGCTTGGCTACTTCCCTCTTCTTACTGTTGGGGTAGTTCGTTGCACATCACTCCTGCTTTCCTTATTATTTTCCTGGTCTACTCCTCATCCATCACTATGGGGTCCATTTCTTCCTTCTTTTCGCCTCCATCTAGAGCTCTCTCCATATCTCAGATATTCCTTAGTGCTTTCCCCATCTCCCCCATGCGCGCAAAGTGATTTATTTGTATGACGCCATTGTCATCACACCTTTATCATGCAATAAGATCTTGATCGACGTGTAAAGTGACCCGATGTATCTTCCTCTTGGTCCTTCAATAATTCTTACTCTGCAGTAGTCTAAGACTTCGTTGTATCGACTACAAATTCAGTAATAAAGCCTGCAATAATACTATCTAACCAAAAATCCACTGCGTGCATGAATTTATTATTAACCCTTTCCAACCGTGCGATATTCTCAACATTCCACTCTAATGGCCTTATCCATTTAGTTGGATGAGTATCTTTCAACCTCAATAACCACTCTTGTAACAACTATGGAAAATAACATAAATATGCTTCATGAAAATCAGTAAACCCATTCCTCTGCAGATAATGGTGCAATGTATACCTGGAGCTTCTATTATATTTCTTTGCGAACTCCATATACTTTATCTCCAACCATATTTCATTCTCTTTCTTTGTAGGGTTCAATGTCCTAAAAATCCCCTTCTACTAGTGCATTATCTTCATTAAATCCCCTCCAATCTTATCTGTTGAGTTCCAACTGGAAACATAACCATTTTTTGTATGTATGGGATGACCTGGGTTGTACCTTAGTTCTCCAAAAAAATGCTAGAAACCATCGGCCCCTCTGGTAAACCAGAAGGAAACACAGTGCATAGAGTGCACATCATAGTCTCACTAGAGATGCCTTATGAGTGATTGCATGACCCAAGTGTCTGCAATATTGGAAGGGATGGAACTCATGGGAATTCTAGGCCTATTATACTTCTTCTTCTATTTTAACATGCATTCTACCATCACATTCCTCAGATGTACTATTTTATCCATTCAATAACATTCATTCTGCATGATTATTCTAGTGCAAGTTGTAAATAAACTCTAACAAATGCATCCATATGTCCATTCATTCATCATAAATCATATAAAATCAACATAAGACATATAGAGACACCATTTTTACCATGGTTCACTCCCCTGGGCTACGTCCACAAATATCTTTTGATTCTTATTATTCTTCTTCATCAAAAGGTCATGCAATGCATGCATTACATCATGGGTTTAGTACTGGTGAGGCTGAACAACGTCACACCGAGCTCAACAACTTGCGACCTGACCCTCAATTACATCTCAAAAATGACTCCAGATAAGCTCTGCTTCTCTCAACAAAATAGATACTTTGACTCAGAACTCAAAAAGGTGCTCAAAATACTTCGCTCGTACAAAGTGATATTTCAAGGTTATATCCTATTTGCCTCATACATCCTCTATTTATATTACAATAGTGGGTAAACACCCTTACATCATGACTCAAAACCCTAATTCTAAGTGGCTTATCCACTTTCTAACTTCCTTCCGCGTGGTTGGTCTTCGATCCAACCGTTCCTTGCTTTGACTCTACGATGATCTTCCTTCTTTCCTGGCGCGTTGCTTCCTTTTCCCTTTGTCACACTGCTTTTCCTTCTTTCCTGATGTGCATTGCTTCGTTTGGTCCATTCCATATATCTTAGCCTCGTTTACTGTGTTGAACCCAAAAATTGCTCGCTCCAACAATATCCTATGGTGTAGTCATCTTGACATCACATGCCTTACTTCATTGCTAGTGAGCATCCATAGCCTCAGTGAAGATACATGCATTTCCCAATTGAATTTACTTTCACCATATACTTTAATTTGTTGATAGATTGCATGAGATGGGGGCAATCAATATGTTTTCACACTGAGGGATGATGTTTGTTTATCAATGATGACTTAGAAATACCTGAGTGATAAAGTATACTCATAAATATTTTCATTTCCTCAGTCCTAACTCTATCTTTCCAAAATGTACCAATTTAGTAGCATGCCTTGAGTAAAACAATTAGTTATAAGTTTGACACTAGAGCCTCTATCTAGAAAGAATTACCTAAAACATACATTTTCAACTTTCATGAGGAAATAAGCAAGATGTTCTCCTTTCTAATTTTAAAGTAACATGTCAAAATCTTCATTAGTACTTAGAACAATCTTTTCTATTAAGACTTAAAATTTTGAGAGAATAAGGATTTGTCTATTAAAGAGAATATTTATTAACTTATGCAAACACCTATGCTAAAATAAATAAGTTATAACCTTGGATCATATGTACTAATAAGGTGTGAATAATGAGTCTTTATGAGTCATACCTCAGATCCAAAACTTATTTCTAAAATATTTTCAGAAGTCTTTTTTGGAAATTTCTAAAAGGGTAAAAAGCAAATACCAATCCAAACCGGTTATATACAATGAATACAAAGTAAAATATTTTAAAATTGGATAAAATGTTTAAAGAATCACCCATTCACAGGGAGTTTCATCAAATATCCTTCCAGATTCTGAAGGGAAAATGAATTGTTTCCTTCAACTGCATCAATTTCATAAGGTCGAAGCCATAAATGATCAAACTTTCCATGTTTGCCATGATCTTCTCTCAAAAATGGCTTTTATTCTATCTTCATACTCAAAACATGTACACAAATTTGAAACTAAAAAATGAAGTAAAATGCTCGAATGAAAGCTTATTTATGTACAATTAGATCTTATTCTAAATCTATCCATCCTGTTTGATCATGTGAAATGATACTTCCAGTGAAACCAAGCAAGTAATAGACTATGTGAATGACTATGTCTTTTACTTTTAGCTATCAAAGAAACAATTGTAAAAATAGTTGGGATTTACCATGAAATTGAGATTTATACTTACAATGACAGAAAAGCAACAAACTTAAAAATCCTTTAAATCTTCAAGGAAAACTTCTATAGAGTCTTCAAAAACATGGAACATTACATCTTTGCTCAAATGACTAAAGTTCTGATTTGAAAAATCTTCTTCTTTTATGAGGTTGAATTCTTCCAATGATTCTTGTCCACTAACGACAAACCTTGTATTCTCAGGAATTAAGACCAGCAACACTTGTGTTCAAAATTTCTCATATGAATCATCATAATCATCAAATAGTGATGAGTTAGTATAGATCTCTAAACATATTGATTTTAAAATTTGTCCTTGCTTGTTGATAACAACCATACAAAATCCATACTCTTGTCTTTCTTGAAAGAACTTTTGGACAAAGAATCCTTCAAAACAATCTAAATCATTAGTTTTATCAATGAAATATTTGTCTTTGTCTTCATAAACAGGGATTAGTTTATCTTCATGAAATTCATTATAAGCATTTTCATATAGATCATATACAGACTCAGTAATAATTGTGAATTTAAAAATCTTCTCACTTTCAGTTCCTTCTTGAACGAAAACTTTATGCAAATTACCTTGAACAAAAAAATATTTTTTATAAGCATTACTTTCCTCACTCCTTTCATATATTTCCTTATTATCATAAATAGAAAAATAATGAAGAGATAAATCTTGTGAATCTGATATATAAATATTTACTAAATTTTGAAGTATTTTCTCTTCAGCAAAAAGTTCAAAAAATAATGATGTTGCAGCCAAATCTGTTTGAATATCCATACTCTCATGTTGATTTCTAAAATTTTATGCAACTTCTTGAATATATTCATCCATTTCAAAAGAAAATCTGATCATATTCAATGGAGTTCTGATTTTGTTCATTAGGAACAAAAGAATAAATTATATTTTGTTGATAATGTTCTTGAACATGTTCATAAATACTATTTTCTTTAGATTCATTATCAATAAATTATTCTTTCTCACCATGTAAATCACTTCAAAAATCAGTTTCCCATTCATTAACATATTGTTGATCTAGAATAGTTAAAGGCTCTTTTTGTTTCTAAACAATATGAATTAAAGAAATATACATATATGATTTGTATTTTTCATATTCTTCTCTTTGCTCCTTTGTATCTAGATTTTCATCCTTTAATTGACCAGGAAGCTCCCACAAGCCCATAGATTGTTTTCAATCTCCTCAGCATCAATAAACATATGTTCCAAAGTTGGAGGCTTCCTTTCTCTGAGATAAAATATCAAATCAAGATAATGTGTTATTGCATAATACACCTTGGCAATAGCTTAAGAAGGACAAATATCATCTGGAAAATTGTGATAAGTATTTTCAAATATTCCATTGAACTTTGTAACAATTTCATCATTTCTTCTTCTAATAGTATAAAACTCATAGAGGTATTGATGATGGGATTTCCTCTAAGCCCATTTGTACAAGAAAACATCACAAAAATCAGTCCAAGAACTAATAGAATCAATTGCTAAGTCTCTAAACCATATTTTGACCTCTCCTTTAAAGACAAAGTGAACATTCTCATAAAAACTTCTTCATGTTGAATATCTAAGCAATCTGTGAAATATTCAAAGGCGGCCATGTACTTTTATGCTGAAAAATCATCTTCTCCATTGAATTTAGGAAGATAGTTGAAAATTTTAGGAGGTAAATCGTGAAGGACAGATGGAAGCTTAAGAAGTTTTTATCTATTTAAGGCCCTTGGATGAATCTTTGCAGGTTGGCCACAAGGTATACTAATGATTGTAGAGGTCGGTATATTATTCTCATTCTCAACTAGTTTACATGATTGGCTATGCTTTGGAAGAATAGGGATTTATACTTTTTTATCAAGAAGATTTTCAAAAGGAACTGATGCAAGAGGCTTGTCACTATTTATAGAATTAGCTAATGAAGAAAGCTTATCTATTTGAGTAACATAAGAAGAAACTGGAGTTTCATATTCTAAGAAAAGAGGTGAGACATTGAATGTATGATCCCCTGAATTTACAAAATAATAGAAAACTTGTTTTCATATTTAAACGAAAAAAAATAAAGGACCAATCAATAGATATAAAATTCTTGAAATAAACTTGTCATTTGGTACTTGATCATTTTACAATGATTCTTCATTTCTTTTTCAATAGGGCTCAGTTCCCAATAGAGTCATGAAATTTTGATTGGAATCATAGTGGAGTCGTCGGTGAAGTCACAATGGAATCGCAATGGAGTCACCAAGTGAATAAAAATCAGCCTATGTCTGATCCTCGTTCACCTTCAAGAGACAAATCTAATCTTGATAAAACCCCAGGGAAAATATTGAAGCTTCGTCCCCAGCAATGGTGCCAAAAAGAATGTTGGAACTTCATATGGTTTTTGGTTGTTTATAAACCATGCCAAGGCATATTTAAACCAACTTTAGGCCACAAGTTGGATTTTAGACCAGAGAGGGATCTCTCATACGATTTAAGAACACTAATTGCCTACTATCACTAAACATAAGTTATAACAATTAAGCATAGACACCAAATTTGAAAGATAAAGAATGAGATAATTAGGAAAACAAGGTTTAAAATAAAATGATAGGTGACTGGATTAAGAAATTGTAATCCTATCATACCATAGGCCTAATCCATTGGGCATAGTCTCATCCAACAGAGCACAAAAACTGCTAGCGAAAGGTGGAAGAAATAAGAAGACAATTAAATCTCAAGCAATATAGAAGGAAAAAACAATATCTACAAACTTGAGATGAAGAAAAGATGGTTTTCCAAGCATCTCAAACAATGAATCTAGTAAAAGATTAAGTGTAGGGTTTGGGCACAAATTATGAATCCAATGTTAATACACTTAGATTAAATAACTTGGAAGCATATGTATATGTTCCTATTGAAACTGACTACATCAAAAATCAATAAAACATATATGACAAAAGTGGTGGTCATACCAAATTCCTATATCTTGAAACTATATCAATCTCATTGCAAATTATAAAATGAAAGAAAAGAACGGTTATGAGAAATTGAGAAGCTTAATACGAAAAAATAGAAAGAAAACAGAAGGCTTTGTTTAAATTGATCAACAAAATCAATACATCATTCTTTAGTGTCTCAAAGAATTACAATTTCCCTACGGGATTCATACAAAAATGCAGCCTATTGCTGCCAAGAATTTTCTAGCTTGCCAAGCCTCTAATTTCCCTTTATTAAATCCTTTGTTGCTTCTTTTATATCTTTGAATGTTGAATGACCCCTTCAATTTCTGGAACTGATTTCTCAATTGTTGCCTGGAAAATTGGATCTGGCTTTTCAAAATAGACTTATGTTGAAGAGGAATTTGGATCTCTTGACACCTCAATTCAATGTGTTGTCCCATTTTCCTCCTCAATACTCATTGGGCATCCAATTGGCATTGGTCGTTTTTGGGAAAACCAATCATTCATGAAATTTGGGAAAATAGTGTTTAGAAAAACCAACCATTCATGAAATTTGGGAAAATAGTGTTTAGAAAAACCTTCAAATATCTCAAATCCTTCATCATTTTCAAATCTGTTCGCACAACACCCAATTTGAGCCATTCTGCAAAAAACCCATGTTTTAGATTTTTCTGATTCGTCTCCATTTAGTCGTAAATAGAGCCCGAAGTTTGCTTCTTAAAAACTGCCACGTGTCGACTTTTTGTGCATTGCGGTGGGTCCCTTGGTGTTTTGTTAACCATGGCGGGGCGAGCTAACTGAACCCATGGGTAAATTTAACTTAACTCCATATTGTAGTTAGGGAACACCCCCACCCCCCCGCCACCTCCCTTTTTTTTGTTAATCAAACAATGGGAGGCCTAAACACGGTTATCTTGAAATAAACACACTTTATTAATAGAAATAATACAATATAGCATATATAAAGTTTATTAACATATATTAAAACAAAATAAAGTTCATATATTAAAACAAAATAAATTTACCTTCGATTACTTACCAACAAAATAAAAATTAACATTTAAACTATGTAAAACTATATTAATGTTTTATTTAAAACATTTAAAACAAAATCTAAATCTAAATAAAAGAAAAGGTAAAAAAAAATTAAACCAACTATTTAACTACTAATTAAAACCTAAAAATAAAATTAAAAGTTTAAACTAGATAACTATTTAACATTAATTTAAAATAATTAAAATACAATTTTATTAAAAAATATTTAATGTTACAACAACAAGGAGGAATCCATTCACAAGATTACAGAGTCCATCCCCAAATTGGTTTCCCTATAGAAAAACTAAAGTATTATGAGACCACTGTCTTTGGATGAGGTGGAAACAATAGTCAAAGACATGGCCTCGGGAAATGCTCCGGTCCTGGATGGATTCGCCACAAATTTCTTTCAAGCGAGATGGCCAATTCTAGGGTAGGATATTTGGGAAGTGGTCGAGGAGTCCCGCTCTTCCAAATCCATCTTATAGGCCTTCAATGCCACCTTCATCGCTCTAATTCCCAAGGCTAAGGAAGTCATCACTGCATATAAGTTTTGACCCATATCTCGTTGTAATTTCATTTATAAATTTGTTACTAAGATAATAGCCAATAGACTTAAACCCATCATGGTCATCGTCATCTCCCAAGAGTAGGGGGTTTCATGGAGGGTCAGAAAATCCCTGATATTATTGTGCTGGCCTATGAGACCATCCAATCCCTCGAGTCCAGGAAGAAAACAAAGATGATGACGAAGCTTGATATGTCCAAAGATTATGACCGTATGAACTGGGTCTTCCTCTTAAAGATGCTGGAAACTTTTGGTTTCAGGGAGGACTAGGTTGAATGGGTTTTAAACTTGATATCCTCGACATTTTTTTAAATCTTATTAAATGGATCTCCCTCGGGAACCTTTAACCCTTTTAGTGGCTTAAGACAAGGCGACCCCTTTCCCCTATTTTTTATATCATTATGGTAGAGGGTTTGGGTCGAAGTTTAAACCGGGCTCTGGCGAAGGATTACATCCAAGGTATCTCTTTACACTCCCTAGAAAATCCTCTCATGCATCCTCAATTCATGGATGATACGTTCCTTCTAGGCCAACCAACTATCATATAATCCATATCCATAGCCTTTAAGAAGGTCTTGGATTTATCCAATAAATCTTCTGAAACCCTTATCAACCTGGTCAAATACCATTTTTGTTCTTTAACGCTCCCCAACTGATCCATAGAAACATATCCCTTCTTCTTGGATTCCAACATGATTCCCTCCCTTCCAAACACTTGGGGATTCTTCTCATTGAGAAATCCATCTGCAATGCATCATGGGAAGAACTCCTAGCCAAAGTAGAAGCTAAGCTCTACAACTGGATGCATTGCTTCCTCTCTCTCCCAAAGAGAATTTTGTTGATCAAATCAATTCTTGTGTCCATGCCAATGTATTTATTCTCAGTCATGGAAACTACAAAGAACATTCTAAAAAAAAATAGGAACCTGCAATGCTCTTTCCTCTAGGGAAAGGTGACTAAAGAAAAAAAATGGCCATTGGTGGCATGGGAAAATATATGCATGCCCAAAGACTAGGGTGGATTGGGTATTAGAGAACCACAAGTTTTCATTCAAGAACTAATGGCCAAGTTGTGGTGGATATGGATAAAGAATCAAAATACCATGTGGGAAAATCTATGGAAAAGTAAATATGCTCCTCAGACACCCCAGGAGGAGCTGATTAGGGTAGAGGAGGATAGTCTGTGTTCTGTAATTTGGAGCAATGCTTGGAAAAACCAGGGACTGGCACAAAAAAAAAATCTTCTAGGAGATCTATAATGGTCGCTCAACCTTTTTTTGGGAATGACGCATGGGACCAACATTAAATTATAGGGCACTATGGGCTCCTTCAACCACTTAGACTTACAATGATACAAGAAGGTTGGACAAAGGTTGGTCAATATTGGCAGACTCGGTCGGATATGAGAAACCAATATGCCCTGTTGTAGAAATCCTTGGAAAACTGGCCCATAACATGGGATGAAGATACAAAGAGGTTGACGCAGGAAATGTTGCAAGATTGCCAAATAGAAGTAATAAAAGGAGCGAACATAGTTAGATGGGGTGTACAAGGTGATGGAAACTTTCGGGTGAACCTAGTAGTGGTGGGTCGGGGGAGAGAAGCGCAAGCCACTATGGGATAAGCTCGGGCAACCTGACACATGGCCAAAGATATCGATGCTCATATGGCATATCACCAACCAAAAAATATTGATGTGGAACCACCTTATCCGCCAAGGCTTCACGGTGCTTTCTATGTGCATTTTATACAAGGAAAATGAAGAATCCCTTGACCATCTGTTGGGCTCCTACATAGAAGCGACATATCTATGGGAAAAAGGGGAGGAATTGTTCAGACGGTCGAACAAGATTAGAAATGACACTCCAAGAACCATAGAGGAGCGGGGAAATATATCTTCGCGAATCCAATCCTCAATCGAGCATGGAATACCTTTCCAAGCTTCCTATTGTGGAACATATGGATGGAAAGAAATATGAGATTTTTCAAAAATAAATACTTGACTAATGACCATGTCTACCACATCATTCGCACCAACATACATGAATCCATAACAACCTCAACATGGTCTATGCAAGACACAAAACTAGAGGAACATGAAGCTATAATCTTCAAAAACTGGAATCTTAGATCATGCTTGAAGCAAGCAGTCTACATTCTAAGACTTGTGTGCCAAAAATCTAGAGAAAATTGGCAGCCTCCCCGGGAGGGCTTCCTAAAGTTAAACTTTGACAACACCTCTAAGGGATATCCAATACTAGCAAGGATGGGGGAAGTTTTCAGGAACCTTGAGGGTGAGATTCAAGTTGTATTCACCTCAAACTTGGGAAACACTTCAAACAATGGAGAAGAACTAGCTAGCCTCCTCACGAGGCTAGGGATCACTCAAGATACATGATACATATCCATAGTGATGGAGGGATACTCCTAGGTGTTGATCACATCTTTGAGAAGAATCCTGAATGACACTCGCTCAAACAAAATATCTAAGAATTGGTGCCTCTCACATGGCCTCTCAGATATTGCGAGGCTTGCCAAGATAATCCTGGTAATTGTACCTAAACATGTCTGACATAATGCCAATTCCCTAGAGGACCGCATGGCTAGTGTGTGGTTCTCCCGACCAAATTAGCACTACATATGGATGGTAGGGGACCCACTGCCACAAATGCTCCAGGAAGAGGTGGACCAACTAAAACACAGGACTTAGAATTCCCAAGTGGGATGTCAGTTGGAGGGATGGATATAGCTCACATGGTCAAACTGACGCCTGATGTGATGGAGGCGAAAAAGTGTTCATATGAAAGCATGCAAGGTGGGTGGAGGGTATGTACATTGTCCTTGATGTTCATTTGGTTTGATTGATGTGATGCAGGGGATGGGAAGCATATGTGAGAACATAATGGAAGTGCACGAGAACCATAGGGGAGAACCAAGTGTCTGTACTCCGCATTCATTCTCGGTGATACCAAAATCCCGTGAAGGGAAGTGGAACAATTGTGGTAGTGATAGCTCTAGTGTGAAGTTTGGTAATTTTCATGTTTTTATGATGGCGCACTCGCCCGGTAGTGGGAGCAAAGTAACATCTATTCAGAGGATCTAGAGGGTGTTGAGGTTGTTTGGGTCATAGCTCTAAGTGTTCTTCTAGTTGACAAAGGTCAAGGGAGATTTCAATTGGGAAACCATTGTCTCTCCCTATCCATTTGTGGGGGTTCAATTGTTCTAGCAAGAAGTTTAAGTATATGGCCTTCATGTGGAGTAGAAAAAGCAAAGGATCCAGGGTAGGGAGGGATGGTAAAGAAGCCTCAACATCACAGGGCATGATGAAATCCACTCATATGGTCAGAGATGTTTGGGATCTCGAGAATAGGTTTGTAAAGTTATGCTTGGAAGAGGAGATAAAGGAAGTTGAAGAGGTAGAGGAGCAAGTTTGCCATCAAAGAAGGGGTATTCCAGAAAACACAATTTTAGACAAAGTAGAAGAGTGGGTTGAAGAGTCGTTCCATACCAGAATGCGGGACACTAGATACTTCAGGCTTGTAGAGACTTATTGGTTGGTTAAGGCTATTATTGGTCAGATCCTACATAGGATGAGGAGTGAACAAGTAGAATTGGTCCATGCCATATGCATCATTGAGAGAAAGTTCAAATTGTTCTGTCGTTCCCAGCATGGTATCAACTTCATGGTCATTACGACGTCCTAGGAACAAGAGAGGAAAGAATGCAGTCCCATGTCGCAAATCCCATCAGGCTCGATCAATTGCCCCATCGACATGGACGAGGTTCAAAAGGAGGTTGTTGTGCCTACTCGTGAAGGGTTTCCATCACCAAGCAATGCCCCTCTGATGAAGAAGGAACCGAGTTAACTGGTATTTGATCATGACTTAAGTCATTTTTAAAATCCTTTTTGTTTAAATTCGACGGATATCTTGGATCATAGGAATCATACAATGCTACCTAGTTTAGGTCTATTTACAGCCACTGACCCCAGGATGTAAAACTATGATCATTTAACTTTTTTGTTATAAATTCCTAAAGATGATGACATGAAATCACTATGATTATACTAGGGAATTGGGTCTGGTTTTCGTCTTTAGATCCCCTTTACCTAACTGTACCTTTTTTTAATGCATATAATAGAATTTTCTGCTCTTTTTAGATTTAAAAAATACACATAAATAAGTTCAAAAAATAATTAAAAGTGTAAAAACGATAAATCATGTAAAACTTATTATATTATATATTTTTAAAATATCAATATTTAATAAATAAAAGAATTTTATTTATTATTTAATTAAATTAGGATTTAAAATTAAATTATTATAAAAAATTTAATAAGTTTAATATTTAAATTTAAATATTTATTATGTTTAATATTTAAATTTAAGTATTGATTCATATGTAACAACAAATTTCTCAATTAAAAAATAAGTTACACCAATCTTATCAAATTGCAGAGCATATTCTCAATTCAAAAGTGAATTGCAATAATTCCATTAACATAAACCCAACCACTCATTATAAACTTGAAGGCAACATTTAAAAATGACAAAAAATGTTTAATTACATGCGGCATGCGGCATGCTTGAGATAATTAATTAAGTGCATAAAGCATGCTTGAGACGATTAATTATGTGATACTTTCCAACTATTTTGAAAGAGATATCTTAGTTTATTAAAAAAACAATTCATTTAAGAGAACTTGTTTTAGTAGTATTTATATGTGTTTTTATGAATGAAAAATTAATTTATATATTTTTATTAATAATTTTTTAAATATAAATATTTTTTAAAATAATGAAAAATATATTATTTTTTATTTATGTTAATGGTTATATATATTATAATTATTTTAATTTAATACATTTGTGTTTTCTTTATTTATTAATATGTATGTGAAAATTACAATCACTATTATATTATGATATTAAAAATGATATTAAACTAGCAACATGACAATGAGTGCTTTAACACTGTATTTTAGGAGCTCTAACAATGTAAAATAAACATAAGATATATTATATTTACAAATGCATTATTAAATATAAAATAAACATAATATATATTATATTTATAAATTACAATACATTTATAAAATTTAAAATATAAATGCACATATCATTATGTAAAACAAATGTTGTTATTTCAATATCATAACTTAATTGCAAATGCATTATTAAATATAAAATAAACATAATATATATTATATTTATAAATTACAATATATTTATAAAATTTAAATGTTGCTATCTCAATATCATAACTTAATTACAAATGCATTATTAAATATAAAATAAACATAATATATATTATATTTATAAATTACAATATATTTATAAAATTTAAAATGTAAATAGACATATCATTATGTTGCCATCTCATAAATTTTATCACGAAGATAAAAAAACAATAACATATCAAATACAACATATATCATAACTTAATTACAAATACATTATTAAATATAAAATAAACATAATATATATTTTATTTATAAATTACAATATATTTATAAAATTTAAAATGTAAATGGACATATCATTATGTCAAACAAATGTTGCTATTTCATAAATCTTATCGTGAAGATAAAAAACAATAACATATCAAATACAACATATATCATAATTTAATTACAAATGAATTATTAAATATAAAATAAACATAATATATATTATATTTATAAATTACAATATATTTATAAAATATAAAATGTAAATGGACATATCATTATGTCAAACAAATGTTGCTATTTCTTTTTTTTTTTTTTCCG